>WOXC01009686.1:685000-881735 GCA_011680675.1 Gymnobelideus leadbeateri | reverse complement strand
ATACTATTGTATCTGTATTCAGGGTCTAGCTGCTCAGTTCACAGGAAGAGCCTTCTCTTTTTGCTTGGACCAAAGTCCTGGAGAGGTCCTAGATTTGCCTGTGATGAGTTTCTTAATTAGAACTAGCTTGGCCTATCATAGACTACCTGCCTCCCAGAGCCACAGCTTGGACCCCTCCACTGAGTACCATGGGTCATTCAGAAGCCCCCAACTTGCTCAGAAGCCAGTGTGACACCACCCTTAGGATTTTATTTGCAGCAGGTAGAGATAGGTGGCAGTGCCTTTAATTTTTTTCTGATTCTTTTATTGGGTGATGACAAAGAGGTGAACATGTGAGCTTAAGAAATAGAAAATAACCAAAGTCCAAAGAAGATTGCAGTTGGAAATGGCAAACTCTTTCCTGCAGAAATCTATCTAAATATAGTATTCAAAGCCAGAAAACAAAGCAAAACTGACTTTGGTTGAGGTTTCATAGTATTAAGAAGACAACAGTGTCTTTCCATGAAATTCTAATTGCCTTCCTACTAATGGTTGAAAGGAAATCATAAACCAGCAGCTATTTGATAGGGTGTCCAAGATACCTTCCCTGAGGGTTGCGTAGGATAAGAATCCAGGCCCGTGTTGCTATGAGACAGTTGCATTGTGTGGTTTATGCTTTTGTATATGCTAGATTTCATCTATTTGAAATGTGCAGCTTTGTGCTGCTTTGACTCAGCTGCTGGTTCTGTATAATGGATGTTGATGTGTTTTTGAGCTAAGGAGATGAATTCTTGCTTGGCCCAAAAGAGAATGAGACTGGTGTCTTATGGGGTTCCTGCATGCATAAACTCTGCTGAATTTTCAGGATGAAAATCTAAGCTGGGCTGGGGAAAGATAATTCTTGTACCTTTCAGCTTGGTTCCAAATGCGAAATGTCCATTGCATTTAGCTGGCGCGAGGTGGGGTTCTTGAGTTCTCTTGGAGAGAACATGCTCTGTTATGATTTTGTGTGAAGATTTCCCCACTCGGTGTTTTGGTGGGAACAGAGCAAGGCTTGCTTAGGTCAGGTGAGATCTTAGAAGAGGCCTTTAAATGATGACTTGATAGGTCAGAAGATCTCGGTTTACTAATGACAATTACATAATGCTTTAAGCTTGACATTAGTCTTTACTGATTTCATCTCATTTGAGGTTAACAACAATGTGAACTATATTATTATAACCATTTTACAGTTGAGAAAACTGAGGCACATAGAGGTTAAGTGACTGGTCCAGGTTCACACAGTTAGAATCTAAGGCAGGATTGAACCCATGCCTTCCTAACTCCAAGTCTCTAGCCAGTTTGTCTGGTGGGTCACATAGCTGTTCAAGTCCTGTTTCTCATGTGATTACTTGCGTGGCCATGAGGCAGCAATGCAACTTATTTAGACCCTCACTTCATCTATAAAATGAAGTCTTTAGTTTCTTCCCTGCCCACCTCTCAGTGGGAGAGTGAGGGTTATAGACTTCTAACAGAAAGGGCCTTAGAGACCATGTAGCCCAACCTTTCCATCTTTATAGCGGAGACAGCTGAGAATCAGGAAGGTGAAAATGACTTGCTGAAGGTTAGTTAGATAGCTAGTAAGTAGAAGAGTCAGAATTAGAATCCAGATCTTCTTGACTTAAACTTCAGTGTTTTCTCACTGCCCCATGGTCAGTTTGGTAAAACAAGATCTTGTTCCTAACTTCCTTCTCAGCATCATTCATTTAGAGGTAGAGGGGACCTCAGAGGGCATCAGGTATAACCCCTTCATTTTACCAACAAACATACCGAAAACCAAGGAAGTTAAGCGACTTGACCAGGGGTGGGGATTCAGTCAAAGGGCCACACTTGAGGACCTAGGGGGCCACACGTGCCCTCGAGGCAACAGGTACCTCACTCCTGGACATGACCAATGTCACACAGCCAGGTCATGTCAGGAGCAGGATTGGAGCTGACTCTGGAGTCCCAACTTATTTCTCTGTATCATGCTTCCTAAACCCTCAAGTCCCATACAAGTATAACATTAGCTATTGTTCTGATTGTGTATGGTTGGAGGCAGTATGGCAGAGTGAATGGAGAGTCAGCTTTGGTTGTAGAGATCTGGGACTGAGGTCTGGCTCTGACACATACAGGTTGTGTGACTTAACCTCTCAGCAACCCAGGCAGGTCTCTAAGGCTACAGTTGTCAAACAGCTGTACATCTGCATTGGGAAGTGGTATTTTATCACTGGGAGTTACCTGCGCAGATGAAATCATAGGTTTGGATCAAAAGGATTTTCTGTGGCTAGAGCTTATGCATTGACTTCTTTGGAAAGTGTCAAATCCCAAATTCATCAAGTCAGTCCTGATGCATCTCACATCTTAAGTCTTAAAAATGGGAGAATTTATTCCTCTACTTTAAAAAAAGTTGCATATATGAACACAAGAACCTCATAATAACCCAGTCATATATCATTATCCTTGTTTTATGGATGAACAAACAGATTCGGATAAACTGCAACTTTCTTATGGGTGTACGAGAAGTAAATGATAATGGAATGGAGGAGACTGATCAATGATAGCCCTCTAAAGCAGCAGGGGTATTAAACCTTGGCCTTATGATTCTGTTTGGTGATTCCCCCACTCCCCTTCCCCCCATCCCGGCCCCATGTCATGTCACAAAATTATTTGAAACCCAGAACTATAATTCTGAAATTCTAAAGACAGATCTCACATAAATCATCCTGTTATTTATTGTTGTTCTTCAGTCATGTCCTACTCTTTGGGACTCCATTTAGGGTTTTCTTGAAAGAGATACTGGAGTGATTTGCCATTTCCTTCTCCAGTTCATGTTACAGAAGAGGAAACTGAGGCAATCAGGGTTAAGTTGTTCCTTAGGGTCACACAGCTAGTGTCTGAGGACAGATTTGAGCTCAGGAAGATGAGTCTTCCTGACACTAGGACCAGAATTCTATCCACTAAGCCACCTAGCCACCATATCCTATATCAAGCCAGGTCTATAACATTTTGGAGACTCCAAATAGGACCTACTAAGCTTTAGTTGTGCTTTTGTTTTATGGAATTCAAACCCACACTCACAAGTTTCCTTTGATGTTTGTTGCATTTATGGATCATAGAATTTAGAACTGGAAGGAACCTTATCATTTAATCCAACACTTTATTTTAGCAAATGAGGAAACTGAGTTTCAGATGAAGTGATCATTTAAGTTTATAGCCTAGAAGAGTCAGGATATGAATCTAGGTCTGCTCATTTCAAATCTGGGCCTTAAATATGCATGGTCTCTTCTGCCCCGAAAACTGGTCTTTTAGAATTTAGTCAACTGACACATACATTGTTCTTCCCACAAAGGCCATGGAAATGTGGATTGGAGGATCCCATTGAGAACAGAATATTCTTCCTATTTAATTCCTACCACATACCCCATTTAAAAATCAAGATATCTTTAGACATTTATTTCCATAAAACTTTGTATTTTTAAAGTAATTTTGCAAATCTCATCTTATTTGATCCTCATAACAATTCTGGGGGGAAGATGGTGAAGGTATTTTTTTTTCCTGAATAGCATTCAAGTTGCTTTTTGTTGTTCTTTTTCCCCATTTACATCATTGTAATCAATGTGTATTGTTTTCCTTCATCAGCTCACTTCACTCTGCATCAGTTTGTATGTCTTCCTGTATTTCTCTGAATTCTTCATATGTATAGTTCTTAGAGTATGATAACCTTCCATTACATTGTTGTGACCCAATTCATTCAGTCTTTTTCCATTCAATGCAACCCTCACTTTAAAAAAATGTCTTCTAGTGGGATCACCCTTCCCCATCCTTATAATGTGGTTTGGTCTAGATGGACTCAGAGGGCCCTTCCAACTCTGAGAATCTATGATTCTGTGATCATGTGAGGCCTAGAGGGATTAGGTCATGCAGTAAGTTAGTGACAGTGGTGGGGGATATCAAGGGCCATATAAGTAAAGAATAGGGTTAGGGATTGGCTCTGTGATTTCACTGGTGTGGGACAGGCTGTTCCTAAGTGATGGAATTCCCTCTCCCTATGCAGGTGGACATGCTTTCTGAAATTTATGGTTTTAGAAAGTTGCCTAAAGCATTGAGATTTCCAGTGACTTTCCTCTAGGATCTCACAGCGATATGTGTCAGAGATAAGGTTCAAACCCTGGCTCCAAGGCCACTACGTCATACTGCTTTTCTTATTCATGCAAAAAAAAGCAACTTAATTTAGGTTTAAAATTTTTTGTTTAAAGTTAGGAATAGAAAATGACTCTCTCAACTGCTTTTTAAGTAGACAAAAAGCAGGGGTAGTTTATGTGGTATAGTGGATAGAGAGCTGGACTAGGAATCAGGAAGACCTGACTTCAAGTCTGTTTTCACACATTTAATAGCTGTGTGATTTGGCCAAGTCACTTATCCCCTGACTGTCTTGGTTTCCTCATCTGTAAAATAAGGATAATAATCACTATAATTCCTACTTCCCAGGATTGTTGTGGGGATTAAATAAGACAATATTTGTAGAGTACTTTGCAAACCTAGAAGTTCTACATAAATCCTCTCTAAAACCCCCCCAACCAAAAAAAGCTGTATTCAATCAATACAACAATAGCTAGAATAAATGATGATGATTATAATCACTTCAGGATCAATTCTCCGTGACACTTCATTGGTAGAGGGCAGCCAATTACCATGCATGGTCTTTGAGTCTACTGGAAGAGATCCCACTGAAGGAAATGCATCCACATCCCAGTACCATAAATACTACAGTGTGATCCTCACAGTCGTAGGTACAAAAGCTACATATGGTGGCCTAATAATGGTGGGAGGGCTGGGTGATAGGAGGAACAATGAACCTCGGGTGAAAATAATTTGTGAGTTTGGAGATTTAGAAATCCACTGCAGATTTGGAGGTTTGAGATGACTCTTATAAGAAGACAAACTGCCATAATTTCATGGACTTGGTTGCATTAGAAATGGTGCTGGAGGTGCAGTGAAGCCTTCCAATTTGATGTTTTTAACTCCTCCTAAATTATAATTTGAACAATGGGGTTTCCAACTTGGGAATCCCAGTAAGTTCTGTCTCATGGCTGCTTCTCTTTCTGGTCATCTAAATTTCAGAGATTTGAACTATTGCAGCACCAACATATTGTCTCTGTTTCTTGCCTTTTACAGGAAAATGAAGATATATATGTGAAAGGAAAATATTCCTGACTTCCTTGAACACTGATTAGAATATTAAACCTCTGATAATGGTCTCTTCCTGAAGGAAGCCCAGGTGGGTGTTGGTATGGACAGGGCAGGAAACTGTCTTACCAGCTCATTTCCTTTATATGAATTATGGTATGCCTTGTTTAAACCCCCTCTGCTTGTTTTGTGGGAGCTGAGTGGATAGCCCTATAAGTAAGTGGGTATGGAGGTAGTATCAATGACAACAAAATGAAATGAACTAGGTGGGAAATTGGGATGATTTATGCTTAAAACAATTTTCAACACCTAGTGATGATTCTTTTTGGGAATCTTGTTCAGAATCTTTTATCTGAAACCTTATGAAGGCTTTGTAAGTCTACTCAGTGCCACAGTAAGGAAAGCTGTTTTCTCACTAGAGGGCAGCATTTGACTAATTGTCTGAGGAGAGAGTTTTTTCCCCCCACAGAGCTGGTGTCTTCCACATATCAGTGGTTTTCTATAAGGTTTTCTGTAGCAGCCTTCCATGATTTCTAATTCTATCCACTGGGCCAAGGCCCAGTTTGATTTGATAAACCCATGGAAAAGAATTTTAGTAATTGGTTCTATTTGTAAATATGAGTTACTTTTAAGTATTAATTGTTGAAAATATATGGAAATCCTGTTTAACCTGTAGCTTTTTAAAGTACACATACGTTCATATGTTCAATTCTTTTATTATTAAAACATAATATAATAAAAATAAAATCACTGGTATATTATGAGATCCCAGACAAGTTACTTAACCTCTTAGTGCTCTAGGCAACTCTCCAGTACTCTTAAGTTGCAGAGAAAATGTCAGCCAGAGTTGGTAGAGGGAATTGCCTCACCTGGGAGTTCCCTAGACCAGTGGAATCATTGCTCTAGTAGTTGCTATCCCTATAATTACTGTGGAGGCTCCATGATTGAGTTCAATCACTACTTGGAGAGTTAAATTCTGATTTGTTCTATGGCTTACTTTTAGCTGATCCTTAAAGACAGTTTATGGGAGATCCATTTTTCCCCCACAGCTGTAGTTACCACAACCACACGAGGCAAGGTTCACACAATGTCTCACATAGGAAGCATACCGAAAGCCTAGGAATGTTCTCCATGAACAATGGAGGGGTTGTATACACTAGAAATGGCTCCCAATGGCTAGTTTTCTAAAAGATGTTCGAGAACCAGACATACAGTCATTATCCATGATTTTCTAGGGTGAGAGATATCCTGGTTTTCCATCATCATTCTTTTAAAACTTAAGAGGGAAAAATCCCTCCTCTTTTTTTTGTTGTTATCAAGTTGAATAAATAAAGAGGTGTGTGTGTGTGTGTGTGTGTGTGTGTGTGTGTGTGTGTGTTGATGTCCTATATGAATGATATAATCTGTTTCAATCTGGCAATGAAAACCAACATTGGGCCATAGTCTACTGTCTCCAATAGCAAAATGATCACTGAAATCATCATACGAAACAAAATGGCATTCTTTCCATTGGCCTTTCATGCTTGGTGTCTTTTTGGATAAAACAAAATAGTTCAAAGAATCTTAAGGGAGTATAATGATCCTGCTTGATGGTGAAATGGATGAAAAAGCATTATATTAAGGGCTTAATATATGCAAAGCATTGTACTAACCACCAGGGAAACAAATAGAAAATTGACCGTCTGTGGTCTCAAGGAGCCATAAGCTTATACATACATACACACACATATATACATACACATACACAAGTACATACACACTCACTCACACACAAAAGATAGATAGCATTGAAATTGCTCTTGATGTCAGAAAGACCTGGGCTCTAGACCTGCCTCTGACTGATTCTAGCTATATGACCATGGGAAAATAATTTAACCCTTCAGTGTCCTAGGAAACTTTTTAATACTGGAAATTACTGAGAAGGTATTGATCTGTCTTGGTAGAGCAAGCTCCCTTTTAGACTAATGTGATTGCAGCCCTGGTTAAAAAAAAAAAGAAGAAAAATTCAACTTGTCTTCACAGAAGAGATGGAAGACATTTCCCCTCCCCCCTCTTTGGCAGAAGTGTGGTATGGGGACATCAACATTACATATGCTGTCAGGTTTTTTTCGATGTATTAATTGGATATGTTGATCTTTTCCTCATTTTCTAAAGGCATTTATATAAGGGGTGACTCTCTTGAAGGGGGAAGGGGAGGGATGCACAGGGAAATCAAGATGGTATAAAAACAAAAAATATCAAAATCTCTTTTTAAAAGTATACAACATGCATTGTATATTATATATGTGGATAGGATATGATGTGGTATTGTAGTAAATATATTATATTATATATTATACATTACATCATGTTATATTATATTATAATATCAATTGGTCTAGTTCCCCACAGCTGGGGGTAGGGCCAGTCTTTAGATGAAGACATAGAAACAGGGTTCTGGGCTCTCTTGGCCCATTGTATGGAGCTGGGATCTGGTGAGAATTGGTGCTTAGGAAGTTCAGGGCTTTTCTGAATCTTCACCATCCAGTTCCTGGTAGAAAGCTCTGATTGATTCTGGCCTGCAGAATAGGGGGCATGCTTTTGATGGCTGACCCTGACAAGGTACAGTGTGAACATTACACCTCATCCTCCTATCAACCCAGCCTCCTCTCCTACAGCTGTGTAACTTCCTGTAGCCATTTTCCAATCTTTCCTTTTGCCACTGAAAAGCCAAAGGGAGCAGGGTCAAACAGAGGGTAGAGATGCTACATCAATGAAGAAATCACTTTTCTCAGCCAGGTTTACATGTATTTAAGTAACTTTTCTAGGAAAATCACTTATAAAAGGGTAGCAACAATGAGCTCCCCAGTGCCGTCCTTTTCATAGGAGGCCTGGGTTTGAATTCTACCCCAAATGTATACTAGCCATAGAAGGGTGGGTAAGTCACTTCACCTTTTCAGATGCTCAAATGTTCTCATCTGAACTACCTATCTGACCATGGACAAATCTCTTAGCCTTTCTTACCTTCAGGCAACTCCTAAGACTACAAGTAAAGATAGGCTATGGTCTACATTAGTAGAAGTTTCAATCAATCAGTAAACATTTATTAAGTGCCTACTATATGCCAGGCAGGGCAGCTAGGTGGTGAAGTGGATAGAGTGCCAGCCTTGGAGTGAGGAAGACTCATCTTCCTGAGTTCAAATCTCACCTCTGACAGTAAATATCTCTTTGTAAAAGAAAATTGATATTAAGCAGTTGTGGAATTGGAAGATCTGGTCAATAATTAGCACCTAAGAAGGAGACACAGTTACCTGCAAGGGGTTTCAGCTAATGGCAATAGAGAAGGGATATCCCTATTCCAGGATAACCTATCATCCTCAGAGGCAGAGTCCCTTGTCTGACTTTGGGAGAGTGAGCCAGAGCATACTTGCCATACTAAAATAAAAAATACTGCTACTTGGCCAATGTTTCTGTTAGGTGTTCTTTTTTTTCTATTAACCCATATTTAATACCTTCCCTTGTCTCTGCTGTCTTTGTCTTTTACCCAGATAAAGTTCTCCTGATAAAGGAAAATCAGTAGTTGCCATGAGAAATCTCAAGGAAATTTCTAATTCAAAGTAGTGGGTTTTTTTTTTTTGTCATTTTGATTGATTAGTGATTTTGGCTCCAAAGAATACAATAGGGACAAAGGAGACACACACGCACACACACACACACACACACACACACACACACACGTATTTTGCTTTTTGGAGGGCAAATGGGGTTAAGTGACCTGCCCAAGGTCACAAGGCTAGTAAGTGTTTCAAGTGTCTGAGGCCAGACTGGGTACAAAGTGTGTTGAGAAAATATTTAAACTGAGGCAGCTAAAGGATAATGGAAGAAAAATGGAAAGACTATTCTTATCTCAAATCCAATGATCCAGGGATAGCGTATTAGAGTTTCTCTCATTTACTTCCATCTGTAGTTGAGTGGAAAACTGGGGTCTTGAAATAACTCACCTATGCCCATCTCATGGATGACAATATCATTTATTCATACAACTAATCATTGAGCATTTATTAAGCACCCAGCAAGTACCAGTAGTGAAGCATACCTTGTCTGCAAGGAGCTTACATTCTAATGAGGAAGACCGAATAAGTATAAACAGAATATATAAAAATAAACACAGAGTTGTTTTGGAAGGGTATGAAGAAAAAGAAAGGCTTCATGGAGCTGAGAGGAGTCTGTGTGTCTTGGTGTTCTTTGGTACAGTCATCAGCTGAAGAGGGTCTATGCCCAGGGCATATGATGCCAACTATGTTTTCTAAGCAGTACACCAGCTAATGTTAAACAGTTCAAGCCATGTTCAGAATTGTGAAAGACACAGAATCAGGTTTTATGGTGCCTTCCCACCTTTGTCTTCAAGGCAAGTACTTCCAGATACTTTTGTCTTCTGTTGTTGTTGTTGAGGTATTTCAGACTCTTCGTGACTCCATTTGGGGTTTTCTTGTCAAAGGCACTGGAGGGATTTGCCATTTCCTGTTCCAGCTTATTTTACAGATGGGGAAACTGAAGTAAACAGGGTTAAATGATTTGTCCAGGGTCACATAGCTAGGAAGTGTCTGAGCCTAGATTTGAACTCAGGAAGATGAGTCTTCCTGACTCCAAGCCCAGTGTGCCATCCACTGTGCCACCTAGCTACCTTACTTTTACCTTCTTCCCTACCCCTAATACGCTTTATTCTACCCAACTTCTTTCCAAGGGATGCTGGGCTGAATCTCTACAAGGGTTAATTTAAGGTGTTAATTTTTTTTCATTTTAAAAGAAACTCCTTCCAAACCAAAAAATCTTTAAGAATCAAAGGGATTTGAAGCACTGGCAGGGGAACATTTTGGTCAGGGTTGTTGGTATCATATTTCTTCACCTTGGTGAAGAAGGTAAACCACAGTACAATGTAGTCAAACAAATGCATGATGGGCTTTGGAATTAGAGGACTGGGTTTTAGTCTCTAATCTGCAGCTAATTAGCTATATGACCTAGGGACATCTCCCTTGGCTTCATCTATAAAATGAGGTTGGGGGATGTAAATTAAATTACATCTACAACCTTTCTAGCAATAACTGATGCTGTGCTGTAGCTGAAGTTCTTCAAGGCTTATGCTCAACCTACCAAGTTTTGTCTTTTTGTTATTTATTTTTTGATCTGTGCCTATTACTTTATTGGCATGGGAAGCTCCTTTTTGAGGGCACTTTCTTTACTAATGCAAAATGATACATTCTTTTCAAAGTATAGTTTCTAAAAGTTGCCTAGAAAGAACAAATAAATAGAAGTATGTATAGAAAAATTTTACTACCTATCTGTGTCTAATGGTAGCTGTCTCTAGGGTGGAGGCTGGGGGTGGGAAGAAAAAATAAATTTACATAATAATTTTGTTCTATATTTGAAAGAAATAGCAAGTTGTACACAGTACTGTACTATGTTATGGAAATGCTTGTTTTATTCCATAAATTTAAAAAATTGATGGAAAAAAGTTGCCTAGAATAGTAGTGTCAAATTCAAATAGGAATCGTCCAGTAAAGGTATGTTAGTATACCAAGAGGCTGCAAATTTACTTAGAAAACCACAAATTAACATTATCTATGTCTTATTGTGCATAAATACACACACACACATATATATTTTGTTTTGGTCTTAAATATTTCCCAATTACATTTTAATCTGGCTCTGGCCAACACTTGAGAATGCTTGTGGACCACTGTGAGTTTAACTCCTCTGCCCCAGGACATATTGGCAGAATGGAACTTAACTTTGTGTCATCTTGACTGAGAGGTGGTTTTCTATCCCCTATATTGTACTTCTTTGATATATTTTTAAGACAGGGATTCTTGACCTTTTTTTTTTTTTTGTTTTTGTTTCATGAACCCTTTGTCAATCTGGTGAAGCCCATGAATCCTTTCTCAGAATTAGGTTTTTAGATACATAAAATTACATAGGTACACAAATATCACAATTATAGCAAAATAATATTATCAAAATATTTTTTAAAATATTTACCAGTTAAGAAGCCTTGCTCTAAGAAGATCATGAAGAAAGGGTGCAGTCTTCTGGCAGAGTATATTCTCAGCTGAGAGAGTTTCATGAGGCACAAGAGCACTCTTCTTCCCTCCCTCTCTCCCCAACTTTGGTTGAAATTATAATGCAATGTGTGATTGGCCACTTCTGGTAAGGCCTACTAAGTGATCTTTACCACAGCCAAGTCCATAATTCCTAGCACCGAGAGAGACTCAAGATAAAAGCACAAGATAAAAGCCTGGATGGTATAATGCCAGTAATTGTCAACAGATGCGATCTCTTTTAATGGAGCATGTGTTCCTCATTTGGCATTGCTGAATACCAGGAGGACCTTCTTGCAAATGAGATGTTCTTTGCTGCATTCACTGGGCTTTCTTTCTAAACCTATCTTTGGTTACTCTCCATGTCCTGTTTTGATGTTGGCATGTCACCTTTGGATTGGGCACACTGCCATGCTAACAGATGGCCAGGAGATTCAACATGCCAGGGAACCATTAAGCTTCATCAGTGAGAGTAATAGGGGCAACATTTCTATCTGCAAATGTGGAACTCTATCAGTCTCTTCTGGGGAAGAGCCTAGATAGAGATCTTCATCCTGATCTAGGCTTCTTGGTCCCAAACATGCAAAGCCGATCAGATCCTTTCTAGAATACTATGTTCTGGGTGCCACATTTTAAGAGGATGTTGATAAGCTGGAAAGCATCTAGAGAAAGGAAACAAGGAGAGTGGGGGAGGGAGGTGTCCTGTCTATGTCTTGTTATGATCAGTTGAAGGAACTGAGGACTTTTAGTCTAGAGAAGAGAAGGCAAAGGGGGAATAAGAGAGCTGTCTTCAAGTATTTGAAGGTCTATCATGTGGATAATGGATTCGACTGATTGTCCTTGGCCCCACACAGTACAACCAGGAAAAGTAGGCAGAAGTTGCAAAGAAGCAAATTTTAGTTTAATGCAAGGGAAAACTGCCTAGGAATTAGGGAAGAGGAATGGGCTGCCTTGAGAGACCGTGGTTCCCTCTCCTTGGAGGTCTTCAGACAAAGGTTGGCCGATTGCTTGCTGAGTATGTGTTAGTAGGGGGGCATTCCTTTTCCAGTAGAAGCTGCACTAAATGGCCACTGAGGGCCCTTCTAGTTATGAAATTCAGTGATTGTTAGAGGAGAAAGAGGGGGACCTGATGAGTGGCCTGTTGAATTCTCATGATTTGCAAATTACTTTCACTATAACATCATTTTGAAGAAGGGAGTATATATATTATTATTCCCATTTTATAGATAAGGAAAGCAAGGCTCTGCAAGGTTCTGGCTTGCCAAAGCTAGTAAGCATCAGAAGCAGGATTAGAACCTAGCACTTTCCACACTATGTACAATCACCCCCTCAAACATTCCCTTCTGCTTTCTGATGACCTTAATGATGGACAGGATGGTGGAGTGGATCTAGGGTCAAGGCAAACCTGCGTCTGAACTTTCCCTCACACTTATTAACCATGTTATAGCTGGTTCACTTCTCTGGGCTTCAGCTCATTTATCCATAAAAGGGGATCCTCCTAACATGAACTTCCCAGGGCTCTTAAGAGGCTTCAATAAGATGACACATGGACTTTTCAAACCTTAAAAACTTCTGGGAGACTTTCTTCTGTCAAGGTAGAATCAACCTTCTTTTAATTTCTCTTAACTTCATTGTTCCTTCTGGTGCCAACCTAAGCCTCTCTTGTCTCTCCAAATTGAGCCTCGCCTGGCATAATTTCCAATTTCCTCAGCATCCTAGGCTCCTCCTCTGATTGCATGCCAGCTTTTCAGCCTCCTTCCTAGTATATGGTGCCCAGAATTGGGTGTGAAATTCCAGATAATCAATCCTTGATATTAGAGAGGCTCTGTGATTTAATGATTAGAGAGCTGGACTTGGATTTGAATCCAGCTTCCATCTGACTGTGTGATTCTGGGTAAGTCCCTTAACTTCTCTGTGCCTCAGTCTCTTCATCTGTATAATGAAGTGGTTGGACTAGATGGCATCTAAAGTCCCCTTTAACTCCAAGGCCTCGGATCCAGATGGGGCACCCTCAGGATAAGTAGAGAAGGATGCCCTATGGTGCTTCTCTATCAGTGACTGCTCTGGACCCTTCGGTTGGATTAGATTTCATCCCTCCCCACGGTTCTCTAGTACCTTTAGGTGGAGTTTGGGGTGATTGGTCTCTCTGCTAATTCTCCAGCCCCCACTGGTTTTGTTTCCCCAAGTATAGGAGGTGGGGCCTCTGTACCCCCAGTTCCATTTAACCACTTAGCAGTCAGATTAGCTTTTGGAAAGGAGTATTTACTTCATAAATGTAATAGTAAATATACAAACATACTCTATGATACAAGAGACATAGCTAGCACTGTCTCATACTCTGGGGAGGGAAGGCTTCACAGCTTAGCTCAGTTCTTGTATAGAACAGAAGGTTCTATAGAATATAATATTCACAGCTTTGCTCAGTTACTATGAAAAACAGTTCCAAATTTCAAGTCCAAAGTCCCCCTTGGGCTCGAGTCCCAGGCACCTTGGCTTCTCATAGCTTTTTTGCTAGCCTGGCCAGCTGCAACATCCAGCCTGGAATGCTGCCTCAGAGGTCACTATGGCTCAAACTCCTGGGTCCAGTTGAGCGGCAGCGGGGTGGGGGTGGGGGGTGGGAATGGGCAAACGTCCTATGCCGAGAACTGAAAAGACAAATAAAAATAGACCACGATGAAGAATCCCAACCCCAGGCCATTTCTTGGGACCTTGGGGCAAAAGGGGAGACTAGAAGAAGGTAGCCTTACCCTCCTCTCTGATTTTTTTTTCCTTTTTGGAGAGGGGAAAGCAGAGCAATTGGGTTTAAGTGACTTGATCACACAGACAGTAAGTGTTAAGTGTCTGAGGCCAGATTTGAATTCAGGTCCTCCTGACTCCAGGGTCAGTTCTCTGTTATTCTCTGCACCACCTAGCCTCTCCACCTCCTCCCTGATTTACCTCATGGCATCCATACTATGGGTAGACTGTGACCTTCCTTCACCCTTTCTGGAAGCTTTGGGGAGGAGAGGGAGACTTCCAATCTGGCAATTTGAAGGATGTAGCATGTTCCAGCTACGCAGTCAATCTAAGGTGGCTACTCCCCCCTGCATAGTAGAGGAACTCAGGGTATCTTCTCTCAGAAGCAGGGTGCCCATTACTCTTCTATTACTGTAGCTTGGGCTTGCAAACCCAGTGTGAGACAGATGGTTAAAATGATGGTTAAAACAATCAGTACTTAATACAATTTAAAAAAGGAGGTGAGGGAAGGGGAAGGATTTGGAGTCAGAAGGGTGCAGGTTCTGTCTGCTGCCCACTGCCAATGTGACCTTGGTCAAATCC
This sequence comes from Gymnobelideus leadbeateri, assembly GCA_011680675.1. Taxonomy (NCBI): domain Eukaryota; kingdom Metazoa; phylum Chordata; class Mammalia; order Diprotodontia; family Petauridae; genus Gymnobelideus; species Gymnobelideus leadbeateri. Next base: position 867,156 of record WOXC01009686.1, on the reverse strand, counting down.
TTAAGATGAAGAGTTGGGACTCCGTGCTTCTAAAGACCCTTCCAGCTCCAAATCCATGATCTTACAAATATTGAATGGAATTGAATCAGAATGACATCACTGTGTATCAGTGATGATGGAGGGAGCAGATAAAGGGGAACTATTAACAACAAAGATGGTCACAGTTGTCCTGCTTTGAAAGCAGGCTTTTCTTTTGCTAGAGTGGCTCACTTTCTTCCTTTTCAATAGGATTCCATCCCAAGGGGGAGGAAGTCAATGACATCTCTGTGGCTGGTGGGAGTTGAAAGGTCACATAGGAAGTCCTTTTGGTCTCATCTTTGAAATCTACTCACCTGTCCCTACGACTAAGAAAACTTGCCTTTCTTTATCCCCAAATACATTCCTCTAACTTATTGTCAGAGAGACAGTTGGGCAGAAAAGATAGATAGAATGTTAATTTTGAAATCAGGAAAATCTGGGTTTAAATCCTCTCTCTGGCAACTTACTAGCTATGTGACCGTGGACAAAATCTCCTTATTTCTTTGAACCTTGGTTTCCTCATCTTTGAAATGGTTCTGCTCCTGCTTGTGGCAACTCACTCACATGGGCTACTTTAAAGTTCAAATGGGATAGTCTATATAAAATGTCTTGTGTGTTTTAAAGCATCCTAAGAATGACAACTATCAGCATTATTAATGTTAATTCCATGCCATGAGAGTGTATAGATTTAATGTTGGGATCATGTATTTGTGACAGACAGTGCTCTCAGCATACTATTGGTGGATTCAGAAAATCCTTTTCTCTGCTAAGTTTGCCTACTATTGAGGGTTTATGAAGGAGTTTTAAAGATAGGACATCAATCCCAAAATTTATTTACTCACTGATTTAGGGTGTTTAATTTAATTTCTCCATATCTTTACTTTTCCTACCTGCAAAATGAGAATTATAAAATCATGAGATCAGAAGAGAATCAGGAAAGACTTGGGTTGGAATTCTGGCCCCAACACTTAGTGTTCTGACCCTGTGTAGGCCATTACCTTCTTTGAACTTTATTTTCTTCATTTATCAGCTGGAGATAATAATATTCATGCTACCTAATTCTACCTAATTTGTAGGCCTATTTTAAAGAAAGCTTTTTGTAACCCTTAACCTGACCACCTGTTAATCTGAATTATTATAGATAGAACCTGGGGTACTCCTTTTCACATGTGGGCCACCTAGAAAAGCTAACCCTACTCTGTAAATCTGGATACACCCCAAAGCTCATGAGTTTCTGCTAGCCAGACAAAGGACACAATTAGTTCATGGGAAAAGCATTTCATCGTAAAAAAAAAATAGCAATGGAACCTTTTCTCCCCATAAACCTGGGGCACATTCTCCTACATATACACATACTATTAGTGGGAATATTGGACACACAAAGACAACTCTCTCAATTAGGACTAAAAATTCCCAAGATTCTCTTTAGCTTGCTCTGGAAATGAATTTGAGCTACAACAAAAGGTAAATTAAGGAGCCAGGTCATTTTACCCCACCCACATTATCTTGACTCATATTCCAGTCTTTATTACGAATATATGTCCACAAAAACCCACATAACTTTGGTGCTACACTTTGGACAGTAAGAACTTCACTGTTTCCCTCTGTATGGAAAAAGAAGATACTCTGATATATTAAAATCAAATTTGATTTCAAACAAAGCTGGACTGTAGCAATTTGGACCTCATTTTTTGGAGGCATTGATATTTGTCCCTGATTTTTTATACATACATACATACATACACACACATATACACACAAACATATATACACACATGTATACCCACCCATACACACATATGTATGTATGTGTATATATGTATGCGTGTAGACATATACATATGTATGTTTATGTATATGTGTACATAGACATTTGTTGCCTCTTTATACACATCTATGAGCCTGGGGACTGTTTAGGACTTTGACCAGTGGCAGACTCTGGTTTAGGGATTACTTCCTAGACAGAAGTAACAAGATCCCATGAATCACTCACCTGTTTCAATTATTCTTTAAAGACCTGGTCAAGAAGACAACCAGGTTCCCTTATTTTAGGTGATACTATTCATGATGTTATGGGTGTTGTGTGATTACTGAATTCAATTGCTTGATCCCAAAGGGGAGAACTAGGACCAAAGGGGGAAAGTCACAGGGGTCCAGGTTTTACGAGGTAGCTTTTTGAATGCCCCACATGCAATAGGGGTTCTATATTCAATGATTCACATTTATAGGAAATATTTCTTAACAAGCAGAGCTAAAATAAAGGAAGAGTTCCTCATCACTGAAAGTCTTTAAGCAGAAAGGCTGAGTGACCATTTATTAGGGATGTTATAAAGACAAGCTTCAAGTAGGCAGTTGGCCAGGATAGCTTCAAAGGTCTTTTCTAACTCCAAGATTCTCTGATTCAACTGAAAAACCACTGAACATCCCTCTCCCAGTCTTTTCCAATCTAAACACTCCCAGTGTCTCCAACAGATCCTGATATGGCGTGATAGCTAGTTCTCTCACCATTCCATTCTTCTCCTCTGATCACAGCCTAACTTATCAAAATCACAGCATCTCAGATGTGAGAGACTTCAATGCTATCCGATGAAACTTACACTTAAAAAACTATTTCCCACTATAACACAGTTAATGAGTGATCATCCAGCCTTTGCTTGAATAGATCTACTGCCAGGATTGAACATACATCATGGCTGGTACTAGATTGAAAGCTCCTTGAGGGCAGGAATTATGTCTTATTCATCTTTTTGTTTCCTTTCATTCATTCATTCCAAAAGCATTTACTTAGTATTTATAATGTGATAGCCATTCTGCTATGTGCTAAAGATATAAAGAGAAAAATAAAACAGTTACTCTACTTGAGAAGGTTATGGTGTACCTGCATGGAAATGATATATACACAGATAAATAAATGCAAAATTTAAAATAGATACAAGGCAGTTTTGACAGGTGTGTGTGTGTGTGTGCATGCATGCATGTGCGTGTGTGTGTGTGTGTGTGTGCATGCATGCATGTGCGTGTGTGTGTGTGTGTGTGTGTGTGTAAGGGGGGGCAGTGGCAGTGGCTAGAGAATACTAATAAATCTGGATGATCAGGAAATGCCTACAGTTGGAGGTTCTACCTGTTTTTTTACTTTCAAGAAAGCTAGAAATTCCATATGATAGCAATGGGGTGTGGATACCAAGATGAAGGAAGGGGGTGGGGGTGCCAAGGTCATCTGAAGCCAATACCTTATACATAATGGGTGCTCAATATCACTGAACCCAGAAAATAAGGCATGTATTTACAAGATATAATGATTTTAAGCAAAGTTGAGATTTTGTGAGACTCAGAAGAGAAATCAGATAGTTTCAGTTCTGGTTAAGACCCCTTTAGATAGAACATCTAAACCTCAGAACACCTAAACCTATGTTCAAAGAGAGGAGTAGAAACTAAAACAGGTATAGGCTTTAAGATTCACTCAACAAACATTTATTAAGCACCTTCTGTGGGTAGGATCCTGTATAAGGTAATGGACTGATACAAAATGTACATAGCATACATAGTCCCTTTCTTCATAGAGCTTGTAGTCTCGTGGGATGGAGGATGGGAATAAAGACATAAACACATTTATTTCCTGCCCACAGAAGAAATGCCAGACAAAAAACACTCCTAAGTGTACACTGACAAGATTCAGTAACTTAATTTAATATTACTGTTAAAATCTCCCTAGGAAGTTGATACTTAAGTATCATGATAACAGAAAACAAATTTAAAGATATCTCCATTCCAGATGTTCATGTGGACTATTTGTGCCTGACCTGTGGTAGAACCTTCTGAGCTTGTATTGGTCTGATCAGCTGCAGGCAGACACACGGTACCTTGATCCTGACATAGAGGTGTCACTTTGATCCTCTTTGAGCTCAAGGACAACAACCAATAGACAACAGTTTGTGGTGTTGTTACATTTCACCTTAGCTCTTTACTGTCACCTCAGTGTCCACATCTTCTGACCTGCCAGGTCAGGCTCTAGGTATCTCCTTTTGTTGGTACTTCATTCTTCAATATAGAAACCTCCTCTGCTGCCATCCAACTTCATCTGATAGACCCAGGTCCTCCAGACCTCTTGAGGCCACAAGGTTGCCTCTAAACTTGGACATGTCCATTAAAAAATTGATGATCAGCCATCTACTCAGAAAAAAGAAGATTGTTCCACCATCTCTGACTTCTGAAATGAGTTTTATTATTAGACTATTTTTTTCATGCCAATCTACAACAATTTATTAGGCATTTGTTATGGAGAAGCTAGGTGGTACAGTGGATGATCTCTGAACCTGAAAGTCAGGAAGACTCATCTTCCTGAGTTCAAATCTAGCCTCAGATACTTATTAGATGTGTGACCCTGGGAAAGTTACTTAACTGTGTTTGCCTCAGTTTTTTTTATCTGTAAAATGAGCTGGAGAAGGAATGGTAAACCACTCCAGTATCTTTGCCAAGAAAACCCCAAATGGGGTCATAAAGAGTCAGACATGACTGAAAGTGACTTAACAACAACATGTACCAGACATTATTTTAAATGCTCTGCATACAAAGAAAGGCAACTATGATCCATTACCTCAAGGAACTCACATTCTAATGATGATAACTAGCATTTATATAGCACTTTAGGTTTACAAAGTGCTTTTCATATGTTGACTTCTTTGATTCTCACAACTCTTTGGGCCAGGTGCTATTATTCCCATTCTAGAGGCAAAGAAACTGAGGTTGAGAAAAGTTGTGACTTGTGTAGGGTCACAGAAATAATTGTCCGAAGCAGGATTTGAACTCAGTTCTTCCTGACTTCCAGCCCAGTGCTTACTTTGCTGTTCCACCTAACTTTCTGTGTCTGCAAAATCATCATGAAAATAATCAAACCCATAGTAAGGGGATCTTTGATGAAGATACTGAATGAGCATGGGAGAGGGTTTTACAAATGATCTTCACACAATGACTGAAAGGTATGGAGAGCATGGGACCGCATTGCGCTGGTTTTTTTATTAGGTACAAAAAAATTGAGCTCCATGGAACAAAATGAAGCATTAGTAATTTCTCTAATCTTCTCCATGTACATGTATCAAAGTGATGGAAATTTCCTCAAAGATATAACAACAGAAATAATGTTTCTGATGACTCTGTGATTATTAACATCAAGTGAGATGTAAACAAGGGAGATGGCTGCTTACCAACAATGTTTGCCAGTGTCATGGAGGATATCCAGCAGAGAATGCATGTCCAAAAGAAATTCCCCATAGAAGGTCAAATCCGTCAGTTGCTTCTGTTTGTTGAATTCATCAATTCTCAGAATCTCCTAGAGCCTCCTAATTTGAATATCAAATTATGCAAAAGAGCATAGACTAACAATTCACGAAGGAAAAGCTGAGTAAATGAAGACTACATAGTGTCCATGTCAGGAAATATAGTTGGGTCCATCGAGCTGGTCTATTGGCACATGTAACTTTGGACAGAGCCTGAAAATGAATGATGAGCTAAGCCCAGAAATAAATGAGAGAAGGACAGTAGCCTGGATGGCATATGGGAAATGTGTTGTGCTTTTTATGACCCTAAGCTTCTCCTTGAAGCAAAAGTCCATCTTTTAGACATCAATATTCATCTATTGATGATGTCAGGTTGAAAGTCATGGAATACTGTGGTCTTTAAAGAATTTAAGTAGTGGACCACCAAAAGGGCAATGGTGTGATATATTGTGGATATGGGCAGGCTATAGCATATGACATTAATTACACAAGAGAAGTACCATTTTGGACATCAGTAGGGGGATATATGACTGGAAAAGGAAGTGGGCCAGTCATGTAGGGAGAGGAAGGGATGAATCAATGTATGCTCCTTTGCTATCCATGAACTATTCAGAGATCTCGAGGAAGTACTCGAGTCCTTTGAGTGGGCTTGTAGAAGGAAATAGCTAAGAGTTAGATGAGAAAGCATGGTAGGGTTGTGGTTTGTATGAAGTGAAGTTGTAGCCACATTTAGAGGATCACAAATTCAATAGAATTTAAGTAGAAAGAAGAATTCAAAAGGCGGAAGTGGGAAAGGTATTCTAGACATGGGGATCCATGTGAACAAAGGTATGAATCTGAGAAAGCATCATTAATATTTTGTAGAATGTGCAGACCAAAGTAGTATGAGATAGGACTGGCAAGGCATAGTGGCACCAACTTGTGGAGTCCCTTAGATGTTAGACAAAAATGTAATCTCCTCTGTAGGGAGGGAATTGGAGTAGCTGACTTGAAGGTCCATCCCTAACCCTAAGATATTCCCAGACTTTATAATTCAAGAAATCTCTAACCTCAGGTATATCAACAACACATCACCTTAAGTCCCATGGATATGGAGTGATTTGAGAGCATCTCCTTTTGTGAATAGCTACTGAAGAGCCCTTCTCCACTGGACTTTCACCCTCTCTCCCTGCAGTCTGATTGTTTGAGCTCTTCCTCACATACCTGAGCTCCCTAGGGGAGGGCGATTTCCTGTCACCAGTATATTGCTTCTTGAAGATTTTCCAGGATTTAAATGTAATCCCAAAGGGTTGTTAAACATAGAGCATTAAGTGTGGCACCTGGAAGGAGGCAGTGAGATTGAAGTTTCCCCTGAGACAAGCAGTTTTTATTAAAGATCTCTTTCGTCCCAGAAAAGGAAAGAGAGAGAAAAGATAAGGCCACCACTACAGTCTGATTCAATTTAATTCAACAAGCATCTGGTAAGTACTTGCCATATCAAGCAAACACTGTGCTAGGCATGGGAGAAAGAACAATTCCAAGAAAAATGGTTCCCTCTTGACCTTCTTGCCAAGAGTAAATAACACCAAGAGTATTGAGGAAAGACTTTGAGTTGGAGCTGGGAACCTTAAGTGAATAAGAACGTATAATTATGATGCCACGTTTTCACTCATATCAATGAGATCCCAGTGGGCTAGAAGGTAAGGTTTGGACAAATGAAGGGAATTACTAAATTTTTGTTGTCTAGATCTGTGATTTCATCGATGTAGGAATGTTTTGGTGATGAAACTGCCTTTCCTAATGCAGATCAGCAACTATTTTGCATTTGAAATAGTTGCTTAGGATGCTGAGTGTCTTGTTTATTATGAATCAGAGGCAGGATTTAAACCCAAGTCTTTTTGACTCTGAGGCCTGCTCAGATAGCAAATACAAAGCTCAGGGAGACCAGCCAAGATGGTAGAATAAGGACAAGCAATATAATCCAGTTATCCCTTATAACTACTCTACAAAGATCTGGAAAACATGCCAGACTGTTTCGATTGAGAAACCAAAGAAAAAACTACAGTGAGTTATTTTTCCAGTCTAGGTTGTCATAGGGAGACAGAAAAGTCTGTACACATTATGGACCTGGTTGAGCCAGGAGTGTGACTCACAGAGCATTCCAGCTTGTATACTGGGCAAGGTCTGCTGCTGTGCACTAGGACAACATGTCTTAAAAGATCTTAGATCCATCAGAGGGGTCTGCCACTGTGAGGGAGAAGTGACAAGTGCAAACTAGTAGCTGTAGTTTATCCCCCAGATCCACTGTAGATTGAGGAGAGGACCTTTGATTGGGGGTGGAAGTCCAGAGCAAAGAGCAGTTGTGGGCTCAGGGTTCTTTACTGGGCAAGGAGTCAGAACTGAAACTGGCAGAAGAGTGGGGAGTTTTCCTATATCTAGCTTTCCATCCCAATTTGAAGCCTATAGCAGACCAGGGTGGGGAGATGAGAGCAGAGTGAAGCCCACAGTTTTGTCACTCTGGCCCTCCAGAGATTTTTAGCTGACTGATGGTGGCTGAATTTAGCAAAAGTCTACCACATGTCCAGTCAGGGGCAAGCCAACAGTTAGGATATTCAGATCCAAACCACAGAGCTAAGACCAGGATAGAAATTAGACTTCAACCTGGATCAGACTGCTTTGAGTACACTGAAAGCTTGCAGATCCCCAACCTGAGTGTTCCCCGAGATCTTTGAATAAAACAATATTTAGTCATTGGAGGAAGCAGTAGCAGGTTTTAAGAGGACAAAAAACAAGAATGAGTAGGACCCAGAAATTCACAGAGATTTGGAAAGTAACATTGGAAAAATGAGTAAACAAACAAACAACAACAAAAAAAGAATTCTACCATAAGAACTATGCTGGTGACAGGACACCCAAGCCACAAACCCAGAAGAAGAGAATAACTCACAAAAATATGTATGCTAAGTCTCAAAGAAAAACATACCTTAGATATAAGCTCAACTAGAATTCTTGAGGAAATGAAGCAAGGGTTTTAAGATGTTTTAAAATATTTTATAAATGAACTTAGAGCGCTAGAAGAAACAAAAGGAAAATGATAATAGCTAGCATTTATAAAGCACATTAAGATTTGCAAAGTAATTTAAAAAACATCATCTCATTTTATCCTCACAACAACCCTGGGAAGTGGTATCCCCATTTTCTTGATGAGGAAATGGTGGCGGAGAGAAGTTAAGTGGTTTGCCCAGGATCTCATAGCTGCTAAGTATCTGAGACTGTATCATGGACTCAGATCTTCCTTACTCCAGCCCCAGTACTCTACCCACTGTGCCACCTAGCCATCTTATCAACAAATGAGAGATATAGAAGGAAATTGGAGAGAAAATTAATAGTTTGACATAAGATGTAGAAAAACCTAACCCAAGCAACAGATTTCTTGAGAATTATAAGGGACCAAGTAGAAGTTAATGACTTCATGAAACAAGAAATATTAAACAAAGTTAAAAGACTGAAAAACAAAGAAGAAAATATAAGATATATCATATCAAAAAAACATTAAGGAGAGTTAATTTAAGAATCACTGGGATACCTGGAAACTATGATCAAAAAAGATGTTGGACAATATATTTCAAGAAATCATAAAAGAAGGCTACCCAGATCTTTGAAGATTGAGTATAAAGTGGAAATAAAAAGAATTCATTGGCCACTTCCTGAAAGAAACTCCCAAACAAAAACTTCTAGGAATGTTATAGTCAAAATTCAGAACTTCCATGTCCAAGAAAAATACTTCAAGTAGTCAGAAAGAAAGAATTCAAAAGCTGAGAAACCACAATCAGAATCATAAATAATTTAGCAGCAACAACAATAAAGAAGTGGAAAGATTGGAATGTGATATGAGTAAGGCAAAGGATATAGGCTTATATCCAAGAATAACTTATCCACCAAAACAGCATAATGGTACAGGAGAAAAAAATGGATCTTTAATGAAATAGAGGACTTCCAAGCATTCCTGATAAAAAGAACAGAGATGAATAGAAACTTTGAAATAGAAACAAATGTTAAGAGAAACATAAAAAGATAAAAATGATTGTGCAATCATGAGACTAAACAAAGATTAAGTTTGCCGAAGGGAGGAGTGATATAAGTATCCCCTTAAACACCATGATAATCAGGGGTCATAAGACAGAGGATGTGGTAGTGATTTTATTTTTATTATTATTATTATTATTATTATTATTATTGGAGGGCAGTTGGGGTTAAGTAACTTGCCCAAGGTCACATGGCTAGGTTTATTTTTTTTGTTTATTTGTGCATGCATTAAGTGTCTGAGGCCGGATCCGAACTCAGGTCCTTCTGACTCCAGGGCCAGCATTCTACTCACTGCGCCACCTAGCCGCCCTGATTTTATTATGTTTTAATGATTTTAAATGAAGGAAGGAATACCTTGGGTATGGTGTGTAGGGAGGGCAAAGGCATGTGAATGTGAATGGTTTGAATTTACCCATAAAACTTAATAGGATAGAAGAATGGATTACAACGAATTTTCATAGACTTAAGAACTCTAATAAAAAAATGAAAAAATTTTATTTCAAAGGATTTATGATGAAATATGCTATCTACTTCCTGACAGAGAGGCAATGAACTAGGGGAAAACTGATATATTTCCATGTAACCAATTTAGGAATTTGTTTCACTTGACTATGCATGTTTTGTTATAAGGGTTTGGTTTTTCTTTCTTTTCAGTGGGTGAAGGTGTGAGGAAGAGAAGAAAAATATTGATTAATTGAATAAAGTGAAATGAACAAAAATTGAATTCCCACCATTGGACTTGAAGTCAGAAAAGGCCTGGGTTACAAGCCAGTTTCTGACCTAAGCTGTGTGACTTTAGAGCAAGTTACTTAATCCCTTTCTGCCTCAGTTTTCTTATATGTAAAAAGGGGACAATGACACTTCTATCTCATAACTGTTGTGAGGATCAAGTGAGATAATGTCTATAAAAAGCATTATAAACCTTAAAATTTTATGTAAATGCAAGTTATTATTCTGATCCCAAGAACTATTTTTTTAAAGGATGAGAGATTCACAATGGCATGATAGTGACAACTTTGGTCTTTGGGACTACATACCCAACATGTCAGGTTGACATTTGAGTGACCAAATGTGTATTTTTGCTCTTATTCCCTCCATCTCTTATTGCCGCTATCAGAGACAGAATTCTGGGTTGTAGAGCATAGAAATGGTCCTGATCCTTATCTTCTTTTTTGTTTTGTTTTGTATTTTAAAGTTTTATTAGGGGAACTAGGTGGTGTAGTGGATAGAGTGCTGGGACTGGAGTCAGAAAGACATCTTCCTAAGTTCAAATCTGGCTTAAGAACTTATTAGCTGTGTGACCCTGGGCAAGTCTTCCTGTTTGCCTCAGTTTCCTCATCTGTAAAATGAGCTGGAGAAGAAAATGGCAAACCATTCTAGTATCTTTACCAAGAAAACCCCAAATGGGGTCATAAAGAGTTGTACATGACTGAAAAGCAACCAAACAAAAGTTTTATTGATGCAATTTAAAAAATCATAGTCATTTCTAAGAAGTCTCCAAGAACCCCCCAACCTTCCTCCTACCTACAGTTTTAACCTTGCCTTATAACAAAGAAATACAATTAGGCAAGAACACTCTATATTATAACTACATCTGGAAATCTTTCTTTCTCTTTCTTTCTCTCTCTTTCTCTCTCTCTTTTTTCTTTTTTTTCTTCCTTCCTTCCTTCGTTCCTTCCTTCCTTCCTTCTTTTCTTCCTTCCTTTTGACAGAATAGTCCTTCACCTCTCTGCCATGAAGGAGAGCCTTTTCATTCCCCATTCTTTAAAACTATCATTTGATTCTCATTTTCTCATGGGTTGTTAAACTTCTAAGTTGACTTCTACTAAAGTTCATATTAGGATATAAATTCCAAAGTGATGTCCATGTAGCAAACTGAAGATATCCATCTCTACAAATCTCTCTGATCCCAGGAACTATTATTTTTTTTAAAGGATGAGAGATTCATAATGGGATAATAATGACAGCTTTGGTCTTTGGGACTGCATACCCAACCTGTCAGGTTGACATTGAGAGACCAAATGTGTGTCTTTGCTCTTCCTCACCTCCCACAGCATTTGTCCTGTTTCACATATCTTACAATTTAATTGTATTTTCCTCTGCTGTTCTTTAGCTATTTTATTTCATGAGCACCTGTCTCACCTCCCTGCCTAGGCTGTCACTTTCTATAAGCCTCTTGAAGGTAAAGGTTAGGTTCTGCTTAAATCCCATCTCCTCTATAAAGCCTTTCCCCAAAATTCTCATCCCTTGGCCAAGTGTTATTTTGTCAGTTACTTGCCTTTTGATGCACATGCATGTTCTTCTTAACTAGATAGCAAACTCCCTGAGCATAGGCATGTCTTACACCTCTATATATTGAGTGCCAGATAATGAGTTCTATTTTGGACATCTTGAGTTTAAGATATATACTGGGCACCCACTTTGAGATGTCTTTGAGAACCATCAGAGTAGAGGTGGTAATTAAATCCATGGAGGCTGATAAGATCACCAGGTGAAGTACTATAGAAGGAGATGAGAAGACAGAACTCTAAGGGGCACCTACAGTTAGAGGGTATGATCTGAAGGAGGATCCAGCAAAGGAGACAGAGGAGTGGTCAGATAGGTAAGAAGAGAATCAGGAGAGAGCTGTGTCCCAAAAACCTTGAGAGAAGAGAGTATCAAAGAGGAGTGATTGACAATGTCAAAGCTGCAGAGAGGTTGAGGAGAATGAGGATTAAGCAAAGGTCATTGGATTTGGCAGCTAAGAGATCATTAATAGCAATTAGTAACAATAGGGTCAGAAGCCAGATTATAAGGGGTTAACAAGAGGTATCGATTGTAGATGGCTTAGAAGGTAAGCCCCATGAAGACAGGGAGTGTCTACGTTTGTATTTTGTGTCCCTAGGACTTTGTACTGTGCTTAACACATAGTAAGTGTTCAATAAATACTTTAAAATTAATTAATTAATTCCTTGAATAGATACTCTGAAAATAAATTGAACCAGACACTTGGGAAGGGTTTCCTTTCTATAGATGTGGTACTTATAAATATTCAAGCTAATGAAATGGAAAACTCAAAGTTAGCAAGCATCTTGAAACATCAATTAAGTATTTATTAATAATAAATAAATAAATAAAATAAGTATTTATTAATCAACTTTTATGTGTCAGACACTGTGCTAACTGCTGGAAACGCAATGCCTACTTGCAAGGACCTTACATTCTAAAGAGAGAGTCAATATATACATATGGAAATATATGCAGTGCAAATGTAAAGTGAACAAACATACACACATATAATGTATAGAAAATGGTTTGGGTGAAAGGGTGTTGGCAATTGGCAGGAGATGGATCATGGGAGGCTTCAAGCAGAAGATAATTGCTTAAGTTTAGTCATGGGAGAAAAAAGAATTTTTCTCCATTTTATTCCTTAGCTGAACTTTCTGGAAAAACAGAGTGTGGACATTTTTTCTTAGATATTTGTTCCCACTTTTGGATTAGCAGAAAATTCAATGACCATATTTTATTTAGATTCATAGCAAAGAGGTGTCCCTTAACGTCCCACCCTTTAGGGATTTTCAAGGTACAGAACTAGGAATTCTGAATCCTGAGAGGAAGAGGTTAAGAAACATCAGTTTGAAGAGAGACTATGAAATTTCTTGGTGTTTCTGCGCCCCTCAAGAGTGAAGGTGAGACAAATGGAAATGTCTGTGTTTAAAGAATGTTTCCATAAATTATTCTGCTTAAAAGACACCTAGGAGCCTACTCAGTCATGAGAACTCAGGCCATTCTGCCATTGTTTTCATTGATTTTTCAGTTACCTTGTCACAGGCAGGCACAAAATAATGCTAATTGGATGAGACTGATCTAGGAACCCCTTGTTAGGAAGCTTGAAAAGGACATGGGAAAATATAAAAAACTTGCAGAGGCCCTAAGAGAGAAAGAGAGAAGGAAAGCATGAAACTTATCAGTGGAAACAGTTGAATTGATGCCCCTAGCCCCCAATAAAAAATCTAGAAGATTATTTGTCTTCAAAGATGTTAGTGTTGGTCCCATGGCCAGACTTCCCAGGGTCTACAGAATTTATGCCAGGTAATCACTTGCATCACTGTCCTAACTTTCTTTTGGATTAGTCATCCGTGGCCTGATGATGCATAAAGTCAGTAATATGCCTGCTGGGTAGGGGGTTAGGTTATCACCTGTGGATCACAGAGATTTCCCTGACACACCCATTTAGCTCAGCTATGGATCAGCCTCCATCCCTCCATACACTCACCTTATGTATTACTTTGGTAGGACCACTCCTAACTAAACCCAGTGCCTTCCTTCCAACATATGCTTTTGTCACTGAAAAGCAAATTTAGCCATCAACTGAAGGCATCGTAATCATTATCATCAATACACATTTTAAAAAATACTTCCTACATGCCAGGTACTGCTAACAGGGAGCTCATATTCTAATGAGGTAGACCATATGCACATGCATACTGTATGTCTATAATGCAGTATATGCATACATATGTGTGTCTATATCTAAACATATGTAAATACTGTATGTTACATATATATGTATATATACTCATATAGTGAAAACTGAAGCAATCTCAGAGGGAAGGCCCTAGCAGTGTGTGTGTGTGTGTGTGTGTGTGTGTGTGTGTGTGTGTGTGTGTGTGTGCGCACATGTAACTGTGGCAGGAACTAGGAAAAAATTCTTTCAGGAGATAAGATTTTAGCTGAGCCTTGAAGGATGACAGGAAAGTGAGGAGAAAGATGAATAGTGAGAGGTTTCCTGGTATGGAAGACAACCAGTGAAAAGATTATTGAGAGTTGGGAATTGGATGGCTCTTAATAGAGTGAGCTTACTTGTTTGCTTTTAGTGCCTTGGTTTCCTTATTTGTAAAACTTTGATGAGAATATTTGTAGCACTTACCTTACAGGATTATTATGAAGCCCAAATGAAATAATGTATGTAAAGTTCTTTGTAAAATTTAAAACACCATGTAAATGCCCATTGTTATGATAGTAGAAATAAATAATGAATGATTATGTATCCATACATCCCAATTCTCTCACTCAATTACAAAAGTCATTTTATTCACTTTTACAATAATATAGAAAGAAGAGCAAACTAGAGACTAGTTCTTATACTATTTGAACCCCATTAAAAGATGAAGAGATAACAATGAATGAATAAAAAAGCATTTACTAAGTTCTTATTACATTCAAAGCACTGTGCTAAGTACAAAGGATACAGATAGAAAAACAGAGATACTCCCTGGTCTCTAGGAGCTCACATTCGAATGAACAACAGAAAAGATTTAAGCAGATGATCAGATGGAAAGTCCCAGTGGTCCTTAGGGTATAGCAGCAAAACATACGACAATGTATCTTATTTAGTCTAATTTCCATGCATAAAACTCTATCTATTTCTGATGGTAAATGATGTGATAGTGCCAAGGATTTTGGTGATGAGAACTTTCTTTGCCAGGTCTTCATTATCTGTGGCTTATGGGGGATAAGGGAATAGAGTACTTCAGGACCTACAGACACAGTTGGAAGTTATATCTTCCTAAGGTGGCTTGTATGGACTAGTTTGAAAGTCGGTAATCTTGGGTGGAGGAGGTCAGTCACGATTGCACTTTTATTCCCAGAACTCTTGAGTTTACTTGCCCTCAGTGGCAGTTGGTATTGTAGATAGCAAATTTGATAGGCCTCTTCTACACAGGGAATGCTCCATATCCAGGAGGACTTCTACCAGCAGTTAGGTGGAGTAGTGGGTAAAGTCTTGGTTCTGGAGTCAGGAAGACTTGTGTTCAAATCCACTCTGTGACATTTACTAGCTATATGGTCCTAGGAAAGTCATCTAATCACTATTTGCCTCAATTTCCTTACATTCTCTTCCGGTACATTCGAAAACACAATATGACAACTTTTCCCGGGAGTCATTTTTATCTCAAGTCCATTGAAAAAGATGAGAAGAATGAACTAATAATAATAGTAATGATCCTCATCTCAAAAGCCTACCCCATCAACTGTGCCACAAGAAGATGAGGGCAATAGCCAAATGGGAAAGTGCCAAGAAGAGTAACGTACAGTGGAGATTACTGAAATCCATTGTAATAATTTGAATGCCTAGAAAGAACCCTGTAATGCTGGTGAATTGGCCTCTGGAATCACTAGTGACTGGGTTAATAACCTGGTCAGTGGGATGCAACTTCACCTATGATTCAAAGTCAAGTCCACAAGTATTTATTAAGTGCTTAGTATGTGCCAGGTATTGTGCCAAGTGTTGAGAATACAAATACAAACTGAAAAATTGAGTAAGTTCCTGCCCTCAAGAAGACAACAGGAGGATGAAGATGACATAAAAGGAAGCTGAAAAGTAGGAGGCAGAGCTCAAAGGAATTCGGAAATGAGCATAGCTGACTTTGTCACTTTCCTTAAAATAGAGGTTCCAAGAGCAATGACTAATGAGAGGAATGAATTGTAGAAGTATAGTGATCTTCCAGGATGAGAAGGCTGCTGGGTCTTGGTGGAGAAAGAAATTAGGATAGTGAGGAGTGAGTACTGGAATGAATGGGGCAGCAGAGGACTGTAGACTGTACATATTCAAAACTATTATAGTGATCCACTTGTCACACTGGATAGTAGAGCAAGTAACACTTTCTTGCTCTGACATCATAAGAGGGCAAGGAAAGTTGTATCAAATAAAGGAAGCAAGGCTCTTGAAATGCTTCACTATGGATGACACTGATTATTAAATTGGGCAGATTTTGAATACCCATGAAGTGAACTAAAGATTTTTGTTTTGTGCCAATACTATTATCATAGCGATGTTGGAACCAGATCTTACCAGTTTTAGATAAGGACTTCATGCTGTTTTGTTAATGGTATCATCAGATCTGAGTTATGGTAAATATATTTCCAGTCTGGACAGCACAATTGTGAGAAATAACTTCAACCTTAAATAAAAATTGAAACTGAAGAGCAGCTATAACCCAAGAAGGAAAAGTTGAAGAACCCGAGATTATTGGAAATTTTCACTTAAGGCAAACTATCCTATTAGATAACAAAACAGATAGCAAAGACAATTCTAATATCTTAAAACATTTTGAAAAGGTGATGAGCATCCTTAGATTGGAATTTTTAACAGCCCCTTTTGATGGCTAAATATACAAATAGCACAGCAACTGTACCAAAACAGAATAATTAAAATCTGGAATTTGCTGTGACCATTATGAATGAACATGTTCTCCCCTCCATTTGACAGAAAGTATAAAATATTTCAGCATCTGCACACAATAGTATATATAGTATTTTTTGTCAAAGTAGGAACTTTAGAATTGAAGGAAAGATAGAACTATTAAGGAATACTTCTTAGGACAGGTATCAAGCCCTACAAAGGCAGATGTCATCTAAGAAGGCTAACACCCCCCAAATTGCCCCCTAAACCACTGGAAGATAAAATCAATATCAACTGTATCTAGTATATACAATAGAAAACTTGAACACTACATCACCCACATGAAGTCAACAAGAAAGAAACGAGCAGAAAATTATCCATAAAAGTTTAAAGGGATACAAAATATCAAAAAAGTACAAAGAAAAAAATAACTGAATAGTAATAAGAAGTTTTCTATGTAGGCTTTAGAAAAAAAGATATGAGAAGAGACAGTGAGAGAACCCTTGAAAAAGGATTGGTCTCTCTGGTTGCAAGAAGTCCAATGCAATAAAAATTCAAATTGGGTATAACACAAAACAGGGACTTTCTGCACCATTAATATAATAAGTGAGGATATTTATGTTAAAAGAGGTTACTGACACTAACTTTTCTACAAAACTGGAAGGTGGTAGAGCTAGATAACATTCACAATTATTAGCCCAAACACTTTACAATAGCGTGTGAATTATAAGCAAATCACTTTACTTCTCATACACAAGCCTGATCCTGTCTTTCCTAACAGAAGTGACATATTTAGTACTAAAAGATGAGAACACTTTTATCTCTTCCAAATATAGGACAATTTTATATAATTCATACGAAATATTCACAATGTGTATCACTAAAAGGCTATTATAAACATTCTTAAGAAAATAATATATTGTCTGAGTAACAAAAATGTATGCCAAAAAACCCCCAGGGTATAAAGGACAATTTATTATTGATTCAGTAATTATTGAACAAGCTGATCAGAAACACTTTAATATTTATACTGTTGTTCTTGGCCAGAACTAACTCAAGCCAATCTGATGGTTCAGGCTTGGGATTAGAAAGAGAAAAAGGGACATTAATAAATCACTTAACAAAAGGAGCCTATTTAATAATAGCATGGAAAAGATATTCAGCACAGATGTGGCATTAATTCAGGTGAAGGCAGCTTTTTTTTCTTAAGAGGTAGGTAGGCCTGAGCAGCACAGTATGAGGGTATGACAAAGCAATCAGAAGTCTGTCAAGCCTGAGGGGTCTTGACTTCTTTTGGGTCTCCTTGAGGCTTTATATACCTAAAGTAAATGGGAAGCTACTACTATCTGAGCCATAGTTTCCAATGGTCCAATTAAGCCTTAAGGATCATTTAATTGCCATTTTAGGGGGAAAAATTAGCTTAGCTTATGGCAAGGATGGTGTTTCTTTCACACCTATTTTTATTGATTATTACAAAGCATTTGATCAAGTTCTGCATTCATGGATTTTTCATATATTATAAAAATACAAAACAGAACCACGTATGATGAGAATATTATATTTTATGGAAATAGTCTTCTTTATTTATAGTATACTACCAACACAATCATATAAGAAACAATTGATAGTAAACATGACCTTTTTTTCAAGAGCAAGGTGTTTATGATTTTGTCTAGCCTTAAGTCCAATATTAATTTTCCTAATAGATCTGAGTATGGCTTCTAAGTTAAAGAGGGAATAATACCAAAATATTATACTAATAATTTGTTATATATGTATGACATCAAATTAAATGGCTCTACCAAAAGTCATGTTTAACAGCTTCTTCATTGTGGAATCTTTAAACATGTCATAATGTCATTTGAACTTAATAAGTATACAATTCTTAACATATGCCAAGGAAAGATATAGACTTCAATCCATATGGCTTCAAACTTGCATGCAAAGGTCAAAATGAACCAAGGAACAAAGGCAATGCCTACAAATATCTTGGTCTTTTGCAGACAAAGTTCACTGAAGACAAAGTCATTGAGGAGAAAGCATTGGCTGGCTAAATTAAGAGACTTACTGGCATCCTGAAATCAAAGTTAATGGGAAGTACACATTTAACGCAATTAACCTCTTTAAAGTCAGGCTTAACATAATTTTGGACATAAATAAACATTGTCCATAAAAATGGACAATAAATGATTTGGAATCTATTTCAACAAAAAGCCTGTATAATACTAATGAATACTGAACTCATCATCTTAAGGCAGCTATGAAAAGATAAATAGTCCCATGTCAAAAAGGAGGCATAGGAATGACAAATGTAGTCAAAGCATATAATAAATTGATTAAAATGTATGCAAATACTCTTGGAACAAACTTATCACTTCAGTGAGCAATAGGAAAGTTTAACAGTAGGCATACACAGTTGGTTTGTTGATTGTGATCAAAGGGGGCTAATCTCTGGATAGAGACTGTGAAATGGCTAAGGTTCAAGAATGGAATCAAAGAGCTCTTGGTAGGTGAAATTCACATGAACTCAAACACAAATAGGTCAACAAAGAAGAGTCCAACAAGTACCTGAGTTATGCAGATTTGTTTATCAAAACAAGTCTATGATTCACGATTTCAGTTCAGAACTAGGTCATTGTCACCAGAAATTCTAGATAGGTTATCTTTAAGAAGCATGGAATTAGAGTGGAGATGATGAAAGGAATGGTAGAAATGGTAGAAGCATCAGCACAATATACAAAAGTTTATCACCTACCAAGTACTTAGCAAAGTATGACCTCCTGGTTAAAATTATACACCAGGAGTTTGTTATATTTTGCAGATTAACAGATGAGAAATTCCCCAGAGTATAAAATGCAAACTCCAAATTATGCTTGATAATTCAACAAATAAACTTTATTATATCTAGACCATTATCACAACAAGAACTATTGTCTCCAACTATCTAGACATAGCGTTGATCCATAAATATTTAAGAACAATGTTTTTATTTTTTAAAAAAATTTCCCCACTTAAGAGTATTTTCTTTTTTCCAATTACATGCAAAGATAGTTTTCAACTTTCATTTTTATAGGATTTTGAATAGTTCTTTCTCTACATGTGGATAGCATTTTCTATAAAGAGTCTTTTGAAATTGTCTAGGATCATTGAATGGGCATTGCCTCACTCTAAGTGAGAACCCGAAAAGACCTTAACTTAAAAAGGCCACGGTCTCCCACTGAATCCTAGGCCATCTCCAGTCACCCTAATCTATACCTCGACCCTGGATACAGTTGGCTCTGGAGGAGAAAGTGAGGTTGGTGACTTTGCATAGACCTCCCTCACTCAAAACCAGTTCAATTGCAAGTCATATCATCATCTCCCTGATGTCATTGTCCTCTTTGAGAATGAAAGAGAAACCACCCACACAAGGATCGTTGTATTGCTGAGAAGAACTAAGTCTATCATAGTTGATCACTGCACAAGATTGCTATATTGTATACATTGTTCTTCTGGTTCTGCTCACTTCACTCAGCATCAGTTAATGTAAAGCTTTCTTGATTTTTCTGAAATCCACCTGCTCATCATTTCTTACAGCACAATAATATTCCATTACATTCATATATCATAACTTGTTCAGTCTTTCCTCAAGTGATGGGCAACCCATGAATTTTCTTTTTTTTAATTAATTTATTAGTTTAGTTTCAGTTAACAAGATTCAATCCCATAGTTCCTTGATTTTCAAATTTGCTTTACTTCCCTCCCAACCCATGAATTTTCAATTCTTTGTCACCACAAAAAAGGTGCTATAAATATTTTTGTATATGTGGGGTCCTTTTCCATTTTTTTGTGTCCTCTTTGGGATACAGACCTAGTAGTGTTATTGCTGGGTCAAAGGTATGCTCTATTTTACAGCCCTTTGGGCATAAGAAACAATGTTTTTAACTAGTCATTGACATTCCAAATATTCAGAAACTCAAAATTATGTGGAATAAGACACTTTCAAAACATAAAAACCTAGAAGAAGAAATCAAAATTGTAGGGGAACAGGATAAGGTACCTATCATCCTTTCTGCTATTGGAATTTTCCCAAAAATGCTTTCAGTGATGCTATAGAAGATGAATTTATATCCTCATATTTTTATTCTATTACAAAAAGCAGTTATTTCACCCACCTGTGCAATAGGCCTCAGAATCTTCAGTATAAAAGAACACTAGCAGGAGGGAGGTTTTTTCCAGGGCTCCTTCTATCTAATAATGAAGAAGATGAAAATTGTCTCCAGTGTCCCATGGATTGATCAAACTGTGGACATGATGATAGAGCAGAACATTTTTGTAGGCCAGGTGCCATTAGCCTGTGAATTGGCTGATGGAAATTAGGAAAACCGCCTCCTCTGGGCAGTTTTCAAAGGTAATCTCATGTGCTGTCTAAACACTTTAAGCTATCAAGTTAACTTAACCATACATTTGGAACTACTTCTAAAACTATCTCAGGAGAGTTTTAAGGGAGACCCCCTCAGATGTAGGCTATTCAAAGAGAGGGAGTTGATCATGGAAGTTAATATGTCTCTGTATAGAAATTCTAATGGAACCAAGGTTAGGAAAAATTACAGATGAGAAAGATTAAAAACAACTGGAGCATCACAGAATCTTACAACTGGAATGGCCCTTAGAGATCATATGAGTCTAAAACATTGCTCTATAAAAATCCCCTCTACAATGTTCCTGAAAAGTAGACAATTTTGTCTTATTTTTCATGACCCCATTTGGGGTTTTCTTGACAAAGACAGTGGAGTGGTTTACTATTCCTTCTCCAGTTCATTTTACAGGTGAAGAAACTGAGGCAAACAGGATTGAGTGACTTGCCCAGGGTCACACAGCTAGTAAGAGTCAGGCAAGATTTGAACTCAGAAAGATGAGTCTTCTGACTCCAGTCCAGCACTCTATTTATTGCCTCTCCTATGATCAAGAATATACTATCTCCTGATGTGACCCAGTTTATTTTTTGATAGAATCATTGTATTTTGGCATTGGAAGGGATCTTAGAGTCCAAGTTTAATTCATACCAGAAAAAAATAATCACTCTGACATAGTTGACAAGTGGTGAGAGGTCATTGGATCAGAGGTCCAGAAACTTCAAGTTGAAGGAGATCTTTGAGGTCATTTTGTCTAATCGTCTCTCCTAAATTTACATATGAGAAAGTTGAGGGTCAAAGAGATCAAGGTGGGGTGGCTAGGTGTCGCAGTGAATAAAGCACCAGCCCTGGAGTAAGGAGGACCTGAGTTCAACTTCATCCTCAGACAACTGACACACTTACTAGCCATGTGACTTTGGGCAAGTCACTTAACCCCAATTGCCCTCCAAAAAGCAGAGAGAGAGAGAGAGAGAGAGAGAGAGAGAGAGAGAGAGAGAGAGAGAGAGAGAGAGAGAGAGAGAGATATCAAGGTGCCAAAATTCACTACATTAAAAGTGGCAGAATCAAGATTCACACTCCTACTTTTTGACTATAAGTCCAAAAAGCTTTCTACCATATAATAAAACTGGTCTACTATTGAAAACCTCTGAAAAAAAGAGAACTTTCTAAGGTAGTCAATTTTTGGATACCTCTAATTGTTAAGAAATTTTTCCTGATGTCAAGCATAAACTTGTTTCATAACATCTTCCATTCATTCCTTATTCTTGTGTTCTCTGGAACCAAGCCAATAGATCCATATAATAGTCTTTGAATACATAAAGATAGCTGTTATGTTCCTCCCTAAAACCCTCTTCTCTGGGAGAAATCTCCCAGTTTTTTCTAATAATAAAAATTTGAGGTCCTTCAGTCAATCATCAGTCAGTCAACCATCACCTATGAAGTGCCCTACTATGTGCCAGTCACTTCACTAAGTGCTGGGGACACAAAGAAAGGAAAAAGACAGTCTTTTCTCTCAAGGAGCTCACAGGCAAATGGGGAGACAACATGCAAACAGCTATGTACAAAAAGTATGTACATAAGATAAATGAGAGATAATCTTGGAGGGAAGGTACTAGAATTAAGAAGGATCATGGAAGGATTCTTATAGAAGGTGGAATTTTATCTGGGACTTGAAAGAAGCCACAAAAGCTTTTGGTACTCTTCAGTTTACTAGTCAGGATCTTAGGGCTAAAAGGGACCTTAGAAGTTATCAAGTCCAACCCAGCTATCCTGAACAAGATTGTACTCTGTAGCATACCTGACAAATGTCAGTTCAGCTGATAGATGAAGATATCTGAATATTGTGCAGTTCATTGACATCCTATCTGGTGTCCTGAGTAGAAATGAATACTTCAGCCATGGGCTGATCAGGGCAGAGCATAGCAAGCTGAAGACCTCATTCTTTCATAACTGTCAGGTGGAACTATTCGGACCTAACCCAATCCCCTTCAACAAGGACAGGAAGATGGGAGTCCCATGTTCATTTGGCAGTCGTGGTTCTTCATCCTGTTGGATATGTATATACTGTTATATACTGTTGTTTTTTCCTTTGTTCTCTAAGAGACCAATGACATCAGGAGGGTGATATCTTGACTTGTAAGTAAATTGAATTTAAGTGAGGCAGAGCTGTGCCCCACTCAAGAGTCATTGGAGTCCAATGGCAAGATATAGGTTAGGATGACTAGAAATGGCCCAGCATGCAGTGGAAGACCTTAGCCTTTTAAAGCTAAAATCTTTCCCAGGACTCCTTTTATCTGAGGCAACACCCATTCAGTAGTTAAAGACTGGGTAAGAATTTAAATAAAAGGTAGTCTACTTTGCCTTCTGGCAACTTGTCAAGCTCATTATGACTTTTAAAGACTAGACAACCTTCAACATCCCTTACTTTCACCTCTCTGTATTCATATCATGCATTCATATCAACTTACTAAATGGGGGGCAGTGGTGGTATGAACTGCGGATTACTGGTTGACTCATTCAATCAGAATCAGCTTCCGCTCCCATGCGACTAATACAATCTAACTTCTTTCCTGAATTTGCTGTATTTCACTGATCTCTAGTTACATGTCCTTGGCAAATGGATATTGCCTCTTCACTTCTGGCTCACTCTGTGGTCTGTTCTGCCTCCACACCAGCTGCCTTCCCCTTTCATCCATTCATGTCCTTCTTCCAGAAAATTCTATCTCCCTTTTAGGTTTTGTCTTCCCCATTAGACAGACTATAAGTTCCTTCTGGGCAGGGACTATCTTTTTTTTTCCTCTTGTTTTTGTATGTCTATTGTTTTATTCAGTGCTTGGCACATTGTAAACACCGAATCAATCCTTTATCTATGTATCTATCTATCTATGTATCTGTCTGTTTGTCTATTTACAAAGTAATAGAAAGAATGTGTTTAACTGTAGGTAGCATGTTACTCAACATGTAAAGTACTGACATTTGTCCTCTTGCCTCCACTTCCATCTTACATCTTATATCTCTCCTCTTTTTCTTACCTTTGAGACCTTTGATTCATATTTCCAGTGGCTGAGAGGTATTTGCCACTCTCTCTGAACCTTGCAGGGTTGTTGTGAGGATAAAATGAGTTAATATTTGTGAAATACTGAGCACAGTGCCCGGCACATAGTAGGCACTTGATACATGTATTTTCCTTCCCTTCTCTCTTCTCTTGCCTAATTTGTCTTTGCATTTCCCCAGGATCATGAATTTAGAGCTGGAAGATATCAGACATTTAATCTATTCTCAAACTTTTTGGTCTCAGGACCCATTTATACCTGAGAACTCCTCCAAAGAGCTTTTGTTCATGTGGGTATTATGTATTGATACTTAGCAGATTTATAAATGAAAACATCCTTGAATTAATTTGAAAATGGCTTTGACCTCATGGGTACTGTGAAAGTGTGTAGGGGATCCCCAGGAGTCCAGAAATTACATTTTGAAAACCTCTAACTTAATACAACCATGTTGCATAATTAATTAAAAAAACCCCTAAGGCCAAATAAGGTTAAATGACTCATCCTAAGAATACTTTTAGGTTATCAGAGTCCTGAAAAAGAATTTAGATCTCATATTGAAGATGAATGAATGAAAAATTTTTTTATAAAGTACGTATAAGGTACCTTGCTAAGTGCTGATTACACAAATGTGAAAGTAAAACAGGGCCTTCCCTCAAGGACCTTGTTTTTTTTTTTTTTTCAGAGGGAAGGTAGGGCAATTGGGGTTAAGTACTTGCCCAAGGTCACATGGCTAGTTTTGTTTTAAATGTCTGAGGCAGGATTTGAACTCAGGTCCTCCTGACTCCAGGGCCAGTGCTCTATCCACTGCATCACCTAGCCACCCCAGGACCTCACTTTCTACTGGGGAAGACAGCAAGAGTCAGAAAACGGTGGCCATAGAAGGTGGTTTGGTCTGGAAAGTCCCAGGGAGATGGGTGGAAGAAGGGAACAGTTGATTGGTACTCCCTTTTTATATACAATAGTAGTGTTGATTTGATCTGATTATTCTTTCCAGAGTAATGTTGGTATTGGAAGTAATTACTTTTACCCCCATACAAGAAGTAGAATGGTCAGGGGAAGTGCTCATGCTTTGGCAAGGTGGGTGGTAAGAAGATAGCTGGATAAAGAAGCCTGGGCACATATTCCCTTCTCAACTCACCATCCAACTCTCCAGCTCTTCTAAAACTTTTCAGCCCTCCGCAAATCTTCTATGGTTCCCCCTCCCTTGACCATCTCAGATGACATCCTTGCCTTATAGTTGACAGAAAAAATGGAGGTCATTTTCTGTGAGCTTTCTCTTTTCCTTTCTTCTTCATCCAATATCATTCAGATACCTTTTGCTGCTTTCTCCTCCACCATTCCTGTCTTACATATTGAAACAGCCTCACTCCACACCAAGGTCAACCCTTCTCCTTGCTCAAGGGATCTCATTCCATCCCATCTCTCCCAACAGATTACCCCCTCTGCTATCCCCACTCTTCCACTTATTTTCAATCTCTCCCTGCCGACTGGCTCATTCCTTGCTGTAATCTACAAGTATGCCCATATCTGCCCCATTGTGAAAAAAAAAAAAACCCTCACTTTACCCTTCCATCTCCACCAAATATCATCCTATACCTCTTCTGCCTATTGTAGCTTGTTGTTCTTCCCTCCTTTCAGTCAAGTTCAACTCTTTGTGGCCCCATTTGGGGTTTTATTGGCAAAGATATTGGAATGGTTTGTTATTTCCTTCTCCAGCTCACTTTGCAGATGAAAAAACTGAGGCATACAGAATGAAGTGATTTGCCCAGGGTCATGCAGCTAGTAAGTGTCCGAGGTTGGATTTGAACTCATGAAGATGAGTCTTCTTGCCCTTTCCGTCCCAACTAAAACCTCACCTTTTACAGGAAGGAAGCCTTTCCCAAATCCTCTTAATTCTAGTGCCTTCTCTCTGTTAATAATTTCCTACTTATCCTGTATATAACTTGTGTATATAGATTTGTTGTCTCCTCCGTTAGATTGTGAGCTCGTTGAGGGCACGGACTATCTTTTACCTTTTTTTATATCTCCAGTGCTTAATACGGTGTCTGGCACATAGCAGGTATTTAATAAATATTTATTGTTTTATTGAAAACATAGGAAAAACCAACCAAGCAAGCCCTGGTCACATCTGAGTTACCACTCCTGAAAACAGCTATTAAGAAAGCAAATGAGCCCAGGAAAATATTGGTTGAACTTTAAACTCATTAGTAATTAAAATAATCAACCTAAAGAAGAAAGGGAAAAATGAAAAATTCGCTGGGGCCACCACAAAATATCCTCTCGACCGCGTAGACCCTGCCCCTTTCTAAACGCCGGCAGCTGCTCTTTGCTGTGCTGCTGAGGCTTCTGGGGGAACTTTGCTGAGCTGAATTACTTCGACGTGACTTTCAAGCTTGGCAAGCCTCCCATTTTATTTATGATATCAAAGCTGCAACTCTGCTTTTTCCTCAGCGGAAGACATAAAAGAGTTTCAGAAGTCATCCAAATCATCTTGTAATTAATGTTACCACGCACGCCCAGGACATTAAAATGTTAACAGTGTTAGAATCGTGCGCTTTGGAATACCGAGTGAGGGCTTTATTAGAGAGAAACGCTCGGCACATGTCATCCGCCCTAATTGAGGACATCAGGGTGCCTGCTGCTTGTTCTTATCAGTGGTGCAGGTTTTTTTTTTTTTTAATTTATTCATTTTCCTTACTGCTAGAATCTGCTCTCATTATTAGTCTGTCTTGTCACTCATTTGCATTTCAAGTGCTGGGACTGTGGGGTACCAGCCAGCCGCCTTAGAAGAACACTTCAAGGGGTTACTCTATCAAATAGCAGCACAGTAGCGCAGTGAATTTGACATCTGGGTTATCGTATTCCCAGATGCTCTATGGTGTCATTAGCAGGATTAATCTTAGCTTTAATTTCATAATGATTCTTATTCTAATATATGTGAATGAACACAAAGTCTCTTGACTCATTATCACCAATTTACCCAAGATATGTAATCAGGCACTTCCATCCACCAACATTTATTTTTGCTAATACATCCAAAATTGTAGATTAAGCAAATACAGTTAGTTC
The DNA here is from genome assembly GCA_011680675.1 of Gymnobelideus leadbeateri. Lineage (NCBI taxonomy): Eukaryota > Metazoa > Chordata > Mammalia > Diprotodontia > Petauridae > Gymnobelideus > Gymnobelideus leadbeateri. Next base: position 840,122 of record WOXC01009686.1, on the reverse strand, counting down.
CAGCTGAGTGAATGCCTACTGAGGTAGCAATGCAGTATTTATGTTTTAATTAAAGTACATTAACGAGGTGGTTTTTAAACGGGGACTGACCTGGAATGCTTTCATGGGGAACACTCAAGTCGTCGTTGTTCAAGCAGCGTCCAGCTGTAAAATCCGTCACGGCAGCGTTGCGTGAGACACCATTACCAACTTTCCGGGCAAATAATTTAAGTTCCCTCCGTTAATTATCTTTTTAACCTTTATAAATAGGATGCAGGTACCTAGGCCTGATTTAAACAAAAGGCTCCCAATGGAACCAGAATGGAACATCCTTACTAGTAAGTACTACTATAATGAGCCTAATTCTTTTAATTTCTGCTTATGGCTAATGTGTCATCCAACCCCAGGGTGGCTGAGTGGAAAGAGCATCTAGCTGAGAGACCCAGGATCTAAGTTTGAATCCTAGCTCAGTCACTTACTATCTGTGGGCAAAAGTATAAGCACTTTCAGCATTACATAAATAGAACTATTACTATTATTAGCAAGAGGATTGGCTGGAAGCCAGGAAGCCAGGGTTCTAGTCTCAGCTTCACTATGAACTAGTTCTGTGACCTTGGCCAGTTGCTTCACTTCTCTCTTCCTTAGCTGGTTCATTGATCAAATGAGAGTGTTGAACTAGGTGACCTTGAAGATCCCTTCCAATTTCTAGTTCTGTGCTTCTAGGAACCATTCAGTAGACACATGTTTAGGTATGGGGCAGCTAGGTGGTGCTGGGCCTGGAGTTAGGAAGATCTAAATTCAAATTCAACCTCAGACATTTACTAGGTGTGAGATCCTGGACAAATCACTTAACCTCTGCTTTAATCCCCTGGAGAAGGAAATGGCAAATAATTCCAGTATCTTTGCCAAGAAAACCCCAAATGGGGTCATAAGGAGTCAGACGTAACTGAAACGACTGAATGACAACAGCATTTAGTTATAGTGAGTGGTTAGAAAGCAGGTCTCAGAGTCAGGAACATCTGGGTTTAAGGACTGCCTCTGACACATATTAGCTTTATGATCCTGGACAAAAACGTAATGCCACATGCTTAAAGCCCTTCACATTCTGAGCCCAATCTACCTTTCTATTACTTGCCTTTTTGGTCAAGCCCAACTGACTCTTATTTTTTTCCTCCCTCCCCTCCCTTCCTCTTCCCTTCCCTCCTCTCCCCTCTCTCCTTCCTTCCTTCCTTCCTTCCTCTCTCTCTCTCCTCTCTCTCTCTCTCTCTCTCTCTCTCTCTCTCTCTCTCTCTCTCTCTCTTTCTCTTTCTCCTTCCTTGCTTCCTTCCTTTTATTTCTTTCCTTCAAACAGGGAATATTCTCTCTTAGCTCTGTGTCCTTTTATAGGTTGTCCTCACATGCCTGGAGTACCCTCCCTTTTCACCTTCACCTCTAAGAATCCCTCTTTTTCTTCAAGGGTCAGTTCAAGCACCACCTGCTACATAAAATCCTTCTTGGCTCTCCCTTATAGCTACTGCCTCCCTCCTCATATTTCCTGGTAGTTAGTTTGTAAACATACATGTAAATATATATATGCATATAAAATCTAGGAAAATATGTACATCTATAGATATGTATAATTTCTACATGTTTGCAAATCACATGTATAATATGTATGGTACATTTATGTATATAATATATGTATATATATATATATACACATAGGCATGTGTGAATGTTTGTATGTTGTCTTCCTTGATTAGACTGTAAACTCTGAGGACAGTGACTGCTTTACTTTTGCCTTTGTATTCTTTTGCCTAGTACACAGCTTGGCCTGTAGCAGTCCTTAATAAATGCTTGTTGATTGGTTGTAGAACTTCTCAGTGCCTCAGACAATTATTCTCTAAGACTATACATTTCAGAGCAAGTGCTGATTTCTATTGATAGAGGAAGTTTCCTTACTGGGAGTTCCTCACCTCAGTGGAATTATAAATCTTGACCAATGAAATCAAAGAGAAGTTCCATACGCTGTGGTATATACTGTGGTTGCAAAGACAAAAAAAAAAAAATAGACCTTGCCTTAAAGGAGTTTACCTTCCTAAAAATATGTATTTACATGATAATTTTGGGTTGGACAGCCCTAGAGGCTGGAAAGATCATGAGAAGTTTCCTGCTGTGGATGGTACATGAGCTATGAACAACTGTCACCTTTGGTTTATCATCCCACATGGGCCAGGCACCATGTCCCATTTTACCCAATACCAAGTTTAAATTTGTTGATGGGGTTTGGATAGAAAGTAAGGCATGGAGGACATAGGGAAAGGACCCATAAGAAGAATGCCAAATCCTTCATTCTAAACAGCCCTACCCAGCTTTTTCATTTGCCAGATGTTGCAGCCCAGCAGCATCTCCTAGTTTATTACCGATGGATAAAATGTTCAAACATTTAAAGAAATGAAAGTCAGCTTTGCATTTTTAATTAATTAATTAAAAGCACTCTAAATGCCAGCCTGTTAATTGCTCAGCACCTGCAAGCAGACACAGGTTTTTGGGCACTCTTTCTTTGAATATTAAAATTTTTTTCCCCTTGCATGTCTTCTGAATGCTTCGAAAGTCTCTCCCGCAAACATATTAGTGAAGAGTAAATATTGAATCTTAGACAAAACTCATGGCTTCATCTTTCACTGTACCCAGAATAGGATTTAAAGAAGATTTAGATTTCCAAGGCTTCTAATTAAGTAGTGATAATCAGGCTTTCTGCTGAGGGTCACTTCCTGGGAGTAATTTGAGTTATTAAAATGCATGTTTTTGTTTGTTCTTCTTTGCGAGCTAAAACTGATCCCTTTTAATATAGCAGCAAATATGCAAATTGGTGTTTCATTATATTGTGCAATTTATGGCAATCTTCTCTAATTTACTGAAAGGTCAGGAGCCTGACCTTGTCATTCAAAAAAAATTTTTTTTCCCCTGGTAAAGCTAAACTAATTATGTGGATTTTTTTTTAAATGAAACTCTGCAAGTGTGCAGCTCGGGGAAAGAATGTGACAAATTTGCCTGGTGTTTAGCTCTCATGTTCATTGAGATAGCCTTCAGTTTTGTTGGAATCCCAGTGATGAAGGTCAGGTAATTTTAACTTATGTTTGGGAATCAGTTGGTTTTAGAATCTGAACAGGAGACGAGGACTTACAACCCTTTCCCCCCAAAAAAATCACCCTAAACCCAAATCCCAAAACAAATACCTCTGTCTTCCAACACAAAATGTGTATACCAATAGTACTCAGCTTGCTACAGGAGTGTAGGATCACAGATTTTAAGCTGGAAGGGGCTCAAGAGGTCATTTAAAATAGCTGCTTATTTTTATTCTTCCTTTTGGTGTTTAAAACGCTTCACAGTCTGGCCAAACACTTTGGTTCAGCCAAACTGGCCATCTTGCTGTTCTTCACATCCAAGATTCCATTGTCTATCTCTGGTGTCTTTGCATTGGCCATCCTTCATGCCTGGAATGCATACCTTCTTTATTCCTGACTTTAAGAACCCCTAGGTCCTTTCAAAACTTAGCTAAAGCACAATCTACATGCAGGCTTTCTTAATCTCTCTGTTAGTTCTTCCTGGCTTCCAGTTAACTTATACTTAGTGAGTGAGGGTGTGTGTGTGTGTGTGTGTGTGTGTGTGTGTGTGTGTGTGTGTGTGTGTGTATTTCAGTATATGGGGTGTTTAGGGAGGGTTAGCCTCTCTGGTGTGAGGGCTTACCAAACCTTTTTCAGGACTGCTCATCTTTTGGACACTTTTAGTTTCAAATTCTCATCCAACTCTCACCTGTGGCTCCAAGAAGCCACAGCATGCACAGCAGCCACACCACAGTAGAACTGTCTCAGCAGATGAGCTAAACCAGATTGAGGGTAACCAATGAGCCATGATTTAGGAGGGTGTCTACCCTAAGCATGTGAAAACTTTCCCTGGCATGATGGGCAGATGGGAACAATTTATTCCAGTGGCCATGATGGTAGCTGAAGCAGATTCTGTGTAGTGCTTAAAGCTCAATCAGATATTAAAGATGCCAAGGTCATCCACTGCATCCCAGGCATTATCAATCATCCTGACTTTTGTCCTGCCACTGGACTTTGATGCCTCTGGAAGAGAGAGTGAGACTGATGACTTTGTTCAACTCCACCTCACATCATGGTTGAGTTAAGACATTACCCTGTGATGTCATTGGTCCTCTTCAAAAATGAAGGATAAGCAGCAATATGGCTCAGCTGATAGGAAGGAAAGGAATAAACATTTATTAAGCACCTAGCATGTACCAAGCACTGTACTAAGTGTTTACATGTATTATCTCATTTGGTCCTCATAACAACCATGGGAGGTAGATGCTATTATTATCTCCATTTTGCAGTTGAGAAAATCAAGGTAGAGGTTAAGTGACTTGCCAAAGATCATACAGCTAATAAGTGTGAGGCAGGATTTGAATTCAGGTCTTCCTAATTCCAGACCCAGTGCTCTATCCATTTTGGCACCACCTAGCTATCTCTAAAGGAGTCTCTCTTTGTGCCATAATGCTGACCCACATTCTTCTTCCAGTTTTAGTACTGCCTCTGGCCATCGTGCTGACAATTAGTATATGGAGAACTTTTTATCTGGAATGGATAAAAGGAATTCTTATTACATTTTGAGAAAAGTTAAAGCCCACTTAGGAGTCAAGAGTACATTGACTCCTAAGACTTAAAGTGCTATCTTGTCCAAGTGTATTTGCATTTACATAGAAGGCTCAATCTTAGGAAAAAAGAATGCAATTTTAATTGTGGAAATTTCAGGCATTAGTAAAACTGGTTTGTGGCACCAAAAAGGACTTTCTTTCAACTTTGGATTCTTATTGTGTAAGGCTGCCTATTGATAAAAGCTTGTTCTGTCACTATTTGGGCCAATGTCTTTGCTGTTCTCCATACACACCAATTTTTATTCTTAACTCAGTCCTTTCTCATGTTATTTCTCTTGCCTGGCATTCCTTCTCTTCTCCTTTCCTCTTATCCAAATCTTTTTGGCTATTCTTCATGACACTTCATTAAGTTTTCCCTGAATGTTCATCCAATTTGACATTGAAAATTGTTGCTGAATTATTTGACAATCTTCAAAAAATTCATTATACCATGGGGCCAGCAAGAAGTAGTTTAAAAACGTGCTGTCTCTTGCTTTTGAAGTCTAATGTGCACATCACACATGCTGTCTCTTTGGGACATCCTTGTGTATGGATGTGCGACATTAGTCTTAGCAATATGCATTTTCCATTTCCGATTTTTTAAAAAGATTATTTTTAATTTATGGACTAAAACAAGAATTTTGTAACATAGTAGAAAAAAGATGATTGTTCATGAAACTGCAAATCTACTATGTACAACTTGCTATTCCTTTCAAATATACAACAAAATTTTCATATAAATTTTTTCTCCCCCTTCTCCTGCCCTAGAGATGGCTATCATTAGACACAAGTAGGTATATATGTTGAATTATTCTATATGTGCTTCTGTTTATCAGTTCTTTCTATAGATGTAGATAGCATCTTTCTCCATATGTACTTTGTAGCTAATTTGGGTATTTATATTAGTCAAAATAACTTATTAGTTCAATGTCATTCTTAAAACAATATTTCTATTACTGTATACAATATTTTCTTGGTTCTATTCATTTCACTCTTCACTATTTTGTGCAAGTCTTTCCATTTCTTTTTTAAAGCAATTGGGGTTAAGTAACTTTGCTCAAGGTTACACGGCTAGTCATTATTTATGTGTGGGTGCTCATTTTCTGAGGCCGGATCTGATCTCGGGTCATCCCAGCTCCGAGGCCAGCGCTCTTACTCACTGCGCCACCTAGCCGCCCCTTTAGGGCAATTGGGGTTAAGTAACTTGCCCAAGGTTACACGGCTAGGTTTTTGTTTGTGTGGATTAAGTGTCGGAGGCCGGCTCCGAACTCTTCCATGTTTTTCTAAGACCATTGCACTCACCATTTCTTATAGCACAGTAGTATTTCATCACAGTCATATACGACAACTTGTTCAACTATTCCTGAGGCCTCAAACTCTTATCAGATTTGTGGTGCTAAAGCATCTTTCTCTGCAAACTGGAGATAATAATAGCTATATTACCTACTTTATATGGTTGTTGTAAGGATTAACCAAAATAATGTATATAAAATACTTTGCAAATAGGAAAGAAATATAAATGCCAACTATGACTAATTATCATTATTATTATAATTATTATGGTAAGACCTAATGAAAATCTTTGGGTTTCTCTCTTTATACTATAGAGTGAGAGCTGCTGAATTCTAAATGTTATTGTTTTTTTTTTTTAATTGGAGCTAGGTCTTTTAAAGCTGAATGTGAACTTAGAGATCACTGAGTTCAAATAAATGAGGAAACTGAGGCTCAGAGAGAGAAAATGACTTGACTGAAGCCACACAGAATGGGAGCCAGAATCTGAACCTGTCTTCTTACACCCAATTTAGTGTTCTTTCTATCACACCATATTGTAATTACATCTTTCCATTATACCATGTTGTATCTAAAAATATTCATGATACTTCATCCCCACTTTTATCTTCTTCTAATTCCTCATTTAGGGTTAGCTGGGTCTCCTATAACTTCTCAATACATATCTCTTATTGCATTCAGGCATGATTCTCCAATGTTATCCGCACTTGAAATGCTTATTTCAGTTTTTGCATTTACCAATATTATTATAAGCCCAGAATGCCCTATACCTTTTATCTCTTTTCTGGCCATTCAATCTAACCTAGCCTTGGCTACTTTCCTTCAGTGTTTCAATAATGTCTGATTAAATGGGTGAGGTTGTTCTCTTTACTGAATGACTTGATAGATAGTCCTTGAAAGTTTCTGAGACCAAAGTTTTTTATTATATTATAGCCAATCTGATAATGAGCATCCCTGAACTTAACTAAAATAATCAGACAACACATATATAATAAATTTACAAATCCACTTTGCAGAACCATCCAAAGATTGCATTCCACTGGTATAGTTTTCAAGAAACCAAAGTCATCTCCAAACAACCAAGAGGCATGCCACATGGTAGAGGAAACAATCACAGTCCCTCAAGTCAGTCAGTCAATCAGTCAATAGATATTTATAAAGTACCTATGAAGTGCCAGGCACTGTGCTAAGTATTGGAGATACACAGATGAGAAAGAATGACATTCCCTGCCTTAAAGAAGCTTACAATCTTGTGAGAGAAGGCAATACACCAGAGGAAGCTGAAAGAAGTGGTTGGAGGGGAAGGGAAAGAATCTGACACGTGGGCATGATGAAGTCCAAAGTCATATAGCTGGGTAGGATGTTAAAAAATTACTTACCTGGGGGGGGTCTTCTTTAAATGGAGCTTTGGGGAGGAGCTCTTCACTCCACCCTCTATTTAGAGGTATTCCAGAGGTGTGATGAGGTGTGAGTACCAAGACTGATTTGATCTTGAATGATCAGGTGATATCTGTAGGCATGGAAAAGAAGTCCAAAGGAGGGAAGTTGGGGGGGGGGGGCTTTCCCTGCCAGATCACTGGAAGGCTTTGCTCTAGGAGTTAATTTAACCCCTTTGCAACAATAGTCTGTCAGTTCTTCACTTTGATTTTTGTTTTGTTTTTGATGGCACTTTTCTTTGAGCTTCAGTGTAACCAATTTTGTTTTGCTATGGGCTTGAAAGATCCCTAGAACACCTGGCTTCCATACATTTAAGATGGCCACAATATCTCTAACAGTCACTGAAGGATGCTCTCCAAGAGCCAAAACTTTTGCATATGTCCTTATAGTAATATTCATCATTAAGAACCATAGAATTCAAGCTACAAAAGAGCAAGGAAACACAGACTACACAGAATCCAGAATGTAACTGATAGCATTTAACTAAAGGTGGAAAAGCTAGTTCAGTGGAGTTTAATTTCATTCAGGTCAAATGTTCTGAATTAATTTACTGTCAATAAAAGCGCACACACACACACACACACACACACACACACACACACACGACTATTGCTTTCACAAAATGAAACCATATAGAATTATTATTTGTGCTAAGTAATCTTAAAGCATTGTAGATGTGTATAGATTTACATATATATTCATACACATATACATAAATATATACATACAGATAGGTGGATAATAGACAGATGATAGAAAGGTAGATAGGGACTGGTCTCCTAATTTCATTGTTGTAGGGAACCATCAAAGACAAAATTTCCTTTATCAGTGCATGTTGGCATCTGTTCTTGAACTTATTGTCTTAGAGAGTTGCCTGGGACTTTGAAGGATTAAGTGACTTACTCAAGGTCACACAGCCTGTATGTGTCAGAATCAAGATGCCTAGATCATCTTGAATCTGAGACTAATTCTCTAGTTTCTAAGTGGAACAGTACTGGGTGTGTGAAATATTTGAGTTCAAACCCTGCTTCAGTGCTTGTTAGGTGACCCTAGGCAAAAGTCATATCACCTCTATGTCCCTCCCCTATAAAGGGGGGGAATAATAATAGTGGCACCACTCTCGCAGGGTCCTTTTGAGGATCAAATGAAGTGACATATGTAGGGTTCTTTTTCAGGCTTGAAGCACTATATAAATTTTAGCCATTGTAATTAGCAACTATGCCCTTGCTACCTTTCAAGGATCAGATTATAGGAGGATTTTAAAGGCATCTACTATCATCTTGAAGAATGCAGACATAATGACTTTAACTCTCTGTCTGTCTCTGTCTCTCTGCCTCTCTCTGTCTCTGTCTGTCTGTCTCTCTGTTTTGGCAAAGGACAAGTTAATACACTAAAACATCACACCTTCTAAGTTTGTTGGGATTTTTAGCAGAGAACCACTCATTTGAGCCAAACTCCATGTGTTCCAATCTGAGTCATGTAGAGAAGAAGTAGGTTCCAAGGGGAAGTGAGGGTTCCCAGTTGGAAGGAGTTGAACTGATAGTGGAGAAAGCTGACCTGGCCAGGAGAGAGTTGTTAGTTGACCCATAACCTAATTACTGGTAGGTTTGGAATTTCCCAGCTCCTTTCTTGCCGGGGAATGTGTCAAAGAAACAAAGGTGGAGGAGATCCAGGCCAAGCAGAGCTCAAGCTGGAAAAAAATCACCCCTTTAAAAAATGGACCCAAAAATGACTCTTGATTTCAGAAGACAGTGGTAAATGATGCTTTTCAAGGGAAGCTCTTTCTTTTTTTAAAATCAACCAGACCATGGGAAAAAGGCTACTTTTCTGAGTCACAGACAGAACATCAGCAAACTAACAGGAGTGAACTTCCTTAGGATGTCCTTAAAGAGAGAAGTGTTGATATAGCCAGTGTGGCAACTCCATAAATAAAACAACACCTTTCAACTTCTAATTAAGTTTTAACGTCAAGTACATGCAGATGTCAATGCTTCTGTTGGGATTAGTGTCAATTTTGCTATTTAGCAATTAGCCCATTTATTTTGGATGATCACAGAGGAGGTTAAATATGGAAACAAATCTCCTCTCCCTGGTTTCCTGTTTCAGACAGACCTTAAGTGCTGAGTTGGCAGCTGTTTCTTGAACCCTGGCTGGATGAAATCTCTCTTTGATCCATTTTACATCCAGTACCTAAACATAGCATTCTGAGGCATGGCTTCCTGGCCTGGCCCATGAATGGAAGTGGGGCAGAGTGGTGTGTGGCATCCCCATATGGGCCCAAATTGTCCTGTGCTTTTGATTTTCTTGGTTCTTGATATGTCTTTTCTTGGCTGTTGAAGACTTCCCAAGAAATTTTGCTCTTTGGTGACATTCTCCTATTTATTATTATTATTGTTATTATTATTGGTAATAAGACTTCAGAGAAGCCACCTAGGATTGTGGATAGGAAGTCTGGCCTGGGATCAAGTCTGGCCTCTGATACCTGCTGGGAGGTGGTTCTTGGCAGGGCACCTTACCTCTTGTGTCCTAGGCAGCTTTCTGAGACGATATGTTAAAAACTCTATGAGAGTTCCCAACTCTGGTTAAAAGCAAACAAACAACCCTCCCCTCTCCTCACTCTAGGATGTACCCAAAGTCTTAGTGCATTTTAAAGCTATGAAAACTTGAAAATACACTGACATTGGGGACACTGTATAATGTCTTGACAAGGGTCTATTTTGGGGGGAGGGGTTTCCAGTATAATGGTCCAGGGCTTTCTTAATTGAAATTGATCACTTTAGGCCTTTGCTACTAGTTGCCTCCCAGTGTTGCTTCAAGGAGAGAAAATAGAAATTTATAAATGTGCTTTCCACAGTGAAAGCACTATATGTGGATATAAAGTGTGGCTTGGGTTGACTGAATGTGTCCTATGTGAGGCAGCTTTTTGCCACCATTGCCCATGGTTAGGGGCAGGCAAGTTACAATATTTGCCTTAGGATCATGGAACCACAAATGAATCCCTTTTACATTAAGTCAGACCAGCAGCCATCCATTTTTTGCTTGATGGGCACCAGTGAGGGGGATGCCACTGCCACCTGGGGCAGCCCATTCCACTTTCAGATGGCTCTAATTGTTAGGAAGGTCACTGATTTTTTAAATTGACATCAAGGCCAGTTAGCCGGTATGGCTACAATGAATAGATAAAAAATGAGGAAGAGCTGATTCCAATCCCATCTCTGACACATTCTGGCTGTTTGAGTTTGGACAAGTCACTTGACTTCTCTGTTTTCTAGGCAAGTCTCTAAGACTATAAGTTCCTGAGAAGGTGTGGTCTTACAGTAGTAGAGAGAGTCTCCTTCTTCTGGATTTCCCTACGCTAATAGAATCACAGATCTGGTTCTTGTCCCTTTCAAGCCTAAATTTGCCTCAATGTTACTTCCACTCATCAGTCTGTGTTATGCCCTCTGAGAATAAATAAACCCTCTTCCACATGTCAGCCCTGTCAATACCCAAATCCAACCATCATTCCCAGGCCCCCCAGTCTTTTCTTCTCTAGAATAAGTGCCCCCAGTTTCTTCATAAGATTCTTGTATGACAAAGAGGCTCTTTAACCATCTGGTTGCTTTCCTTTGTACAGTGATCAAGTATTTAAATTAATGTGAAAATATGGGTTATTATAAATGTATTGGAGGTTGGATTAGAATACCCTGTATGGAGTGCTAAGCCTGTGCTCTGAATAACTCCTGAGAAAGAATTCAGTTTGGGGGCTTGAATGGCCTCTGAGTCAAAAGGGCTGGTGACTCAGTGGGCCTTCCCTAAGCATGGTCAGGAAGTGGCCAGCACAGGTTATGGGTTATATTCCAATACAACCCCACCTCTGCTAACTTTGGTCTGTTTCAGGTACTCTGTGTATTCTTTCTTCCTTGGATCTACCGAGGGCTTTGGGAGAGGAGATAGTGCCAAGGAAACTCCATGACCTCCACACATGCCATGCTGTTTCCAATATACATATCCTCTTCTTTCCTTCCAACCCACAATGCTAAGAGTATTTTAAAGTCTTTATAGAGGTAATACTTTGCAAAAAGTAGAGGTTCAGACAGAATGTGTCTATAAATATATACATACACATATACATATTCATACATACATATGTGTACATATGTGTGTATATATAAATATATATCTCTCTATATAAACAAATAAACACATCATTTAATTGCAGCTGTTAATGCAAGTTTGGTGACAACACTTTGGTTGGAAGAAGGTCATTTAATCATTTTTTTTTTGTCATGATCATGCCTGTGAGATGTCAGCCTTCTTTTACACTTGGGGTTTTATCTTTTGGTGAATTGACTTCAGCATTTCTGGATTTGGAAGGCTGTGGTGTTCAGAGAAAATCTGCATTTCTTGGAACCAGGATTGATTAATGCTTTCTTGGGCCCCGTGCTGTTTTATGCAGGGCAAATTAGATGAAAGGCTCTAGAGCATCCAAACCTTTAGCAGACACTTAATTGACTGTGTGACCTTGGACAAGTGGGTTCACATCTCTGTGCCTCAGCCTCTTCATCCATCAAAAAAGGATGATAATAACTGCCCTGCTCATCTTGGAGTTGTTGGGAGGGCTGAACTAGATCAGATATTGTAAACTGCAATGTTGCTATCATGGAGTTAAACAGAAGGTAGGAATGATACATATTACAAAGCTTATATGCACACATACAAATCCAGTCTCTATAGACTAATCAAATTAGAAAGTTATTGCTTGCCCTGACAAAGGGGAGGCAGTATGGATAGTAGAGAGAAGGCTGGATCTGGCAGCAGAGGCCTTGGTTTCAAAACTTGCCTCTGTCACTTGTCACCTGGGTGACTCTGGACATATCACTTCTTTTGTCTGGGCCTTGGTTTCCTCATCTGTAAAACAAGGGGCTTAGATCATCGGTTTTCAAAGTGTGAGCTGGGAGGTCCCTTATACCTTTTCAGGGGTCTATAAGGTCAAAATTATTTTGATAATAATACTGAGATGTTATAAGTTCTAACATAGTAAATATTGATAGATGTAATTCGTATAAACAAAAGCTCTTTGGGGGCCCTCAATAATTTTTAACATTGTAAATGGGTTCTGAGGCCAAAAAATTTTGAGAATCACTGGACTAGATGGTTTGTGAGATCTTATCTACCTCTAAATCTATATTTTTCTTTAACAAAATCATTTCCCATGAGAGAGGAAGGGAATGAAAGGAAGGAGGAAAGAAGGAAGGAAGGAAGGAAGAGAAAGAAAGGAAGAAAGGAAGAAAGAAAGAAAGAAAGGAAGGAAGGAAGAAAGAAAGGAAGGAAGGAGGCAGGGAAGGAGGAAGAAAGGAAAGGAGGAAGGGAAAGAAAGGAAGAAGGAAAAAAGAAAGGAGAAAGGAAGGAAAGGAGGTGAAGGAGGGATGCAGGGAAGGAAGAAAGGAGACAGGAAGAGAGAGAAGGAAGGAGAAAGGGAACAAGTGAGAGAGGGAAGGCAGAAGGAAGGGAGGAAGGAAGGATATCATCTCATTTGATTATTTGTAGATTTAGATTCTTTAGATTGAAAAACAAAAGAATGTAATGGAGCAAGGGCCCAAAGTCAGTTCTTTGGAGCTGACCACCAAATTCAGTGTTTTTCGAGCTCTGTCAGAAACTCTTCCCTAAACTTTTTGAAATTCTTCAATGTAAATCAGAAATGGCTAGCTCTATCTTCCTGCCTTGCTCATTAGTAGTTGTGCAAGCCTGGACAAACCAGTTAACATTTCTCAACCTCAGTTTCCTTATCATTAAAATGGGGCAATGGGTCTGGGTGATCTCAAAAGTCCCTTCTAGCTTTCATTTTTGCAGTCCCTTGAAAATTCCTTGAAGTAATGAGCTCCTCTAAGCCATTTAGAACACCAGGATCTATGCTGGAAATACTGCCACTGATTTAGCAGCATTAAACCAAAGCATAGTATGTTTATAAAACAAGAGTGAATCTTGCTATAATGCTATATCTCCTTGCTTTAGAATGGCGATTTAAAGTTTTTAAAGAAATAAAAATTTATCATCTTATTTCCTGTTTGGTAGAAAGAACAATTATGATCATTCCCATATCATAGATGGGAACACTGAGGTCCATAGGGATGAATTGACTTGCCCAAAGTCACTTGCCCACCACTAGAACTGCTAGGAGAAATCAAATTTGCAGATTCCTAGACCAGAGTGCTTTGGGCTACACTATTCTGAGAGGGAGAGTAGAATGGCATTATGGAAAATTCATAAGACTTAGGAGATCTGAATTCAAATCCTGGTGCTAGTGCTTACCAACTGATTGACTTTCAGCTTCCATATCTATAAAATGGAGATCATAATATTTGCTTAAGAACAATCTCAAGGGGTTTTTGTGGGGAAGGTACTTTGTGAGCCTCAGAGTTCCATCTAACCATGACTTATTATTTGCACATGAGCTACTTTTGAGCCTTATAAACCCCTTCCCAAGGAATGTAGTCCACTATATCCAGTTGTTTTTTTTTTTTAATTTTTATTTTCTTTTGAGGCAATCAGTATTAAGTGACTTACTCAGGGTCACATAACTAGTGTTTGATGCTAGATTTGAACTCAGGTCCACCTGACCCTAGGACCAGTGCTTATACTCAGTTTTAAAAGCCCACGGGTAACTGGAAAGGGACATGGTGAAACTTCAGTAAAGAAGAGCTTTGGAGATGATGATCTCTGAGGATTCCTCCAGCTCTAAACCCCAAAGTAACAATACTTATTTTCAAGCAGTGAGGTGACAGTGGACAGAGTGCTGAATAACCTGCATTCAAATTCAGCCACAGACATGTACTAGCTGTGTGACCTTGGACAAGTCACTTATATTCTGACTGCCTCAGTTTCTTCATCTGTAAAATGGAGATAACAGGTCATCATGAGGATAAAATGAGATAATTTGTAAAGTGCTTTGCAAACTTTGAAGCAGCATATATAAATTTGAGCTGTTATTTTCTGGGGAGCAGTATTATGTAGTAAAAAGTCAGACTCAGAGGACCTCAATTTAAATCTTAGTTGTGCTACTACCCACCTTTATGACTTTGGGCAAGTCACTTAGACTCCCTGGGTTTCTTTTGCCCAAGACTTACTCACTGGAAATGATGGTAGCTTGTGACGCTTTGAATTCTTGGATCCTCCTCCTTATGTCTTTTTTCTTTGGGCTGGGAAAGACGATCGTTCTAGAGTCACCAGAATCTGGAAGCGATCTGCCTGAAGGACTTCTCTGTCAATAAACCACCTTTATGGATAAATAAAAGATGAAGGGTTTACTCTTGCTAAATGCTGGGACACAGAGAAAAGCATGTAAGACAGTTCCTACCCTCAAGGAGCTTACAATTTAATAGGAGGTATCACACATAAAAGGTGCTGGAAGGCAGGAGAGGGGGGAGATATAGGTAAGAGACCTGTGAAGAGATTGAAGTTTTGTGCAGGCCTGGCTTTCAGGCCAGCTGAGGCAACAAGCTTACCTATCACACCTGGGGGAGTGAGAAATAGATTCCTAGTTTCTAAGGGTGTGGAGATTGTCAAAGGATGAAACCATGGAAGGGAGATAGTAGGAAATGTTGTCCTTTCCTACTGATTTATTGTTGTTGTTTTTCAGGTGGGTTTAACTCTTAATGACCCCACTTGGGGTTTTCTTGGCAAAGATACTGGAATGGTTTGCTATTCCATCTCCAGTTTATTTTACATATGAGGAAACTGAGGCAAACTGGTTAAGTGACTTCCTCAGAGTTAGTAAATGTCTGAGATCAGATTTATATCCGGGAAGATGAGTCTTCCTGACTTCAAGACCAGCACTCTATCTGTTGAGCTACCTAATGCATCTATAACACATTCCAACATCTGATTCCTTTGAACTCAGGGGGAATTTTGTAGAGGCAGAGAAGGATTGTAGGGGAGAGGGAGAGCCTCAGGAAGGCATCAGGGGTAAAGGAGAATGTTTTGGAGTTGGAGGGGAGGGAACAAATATTTATTAAGCACTTACTGTTTCCAGGCCCTGCGATAACCCCTTTACAAATATTATCTCATTGGATTGAGTTGGAAGAATTGGCTACACATCCCAGAGATTCCTAATTATGTGACCTTGGGAAAGCCAATCAACCTCTCTCATCTTCAGTTCCTTCCTATGCAAAATGAGGAGCCTAGATAGCTTTAAAGGTCCAGCCCAGATACAAATCTGATGATCTGAAATCTATGATAATAAGTTAATACTTATCTAACCCATTAAGATTTGCAAAGTACTTTATACATTTTTTTATCCTCCCAATAGCCCTGTAAGGTAGGTGCTATTATTATGCCCCTCCCTAGCCATTATTTTACAGAAAGAGAAACTGAGGCAAAAGAGATTAGGTGACCAGGATTACAGTAATGGTAAATACTAGAGATAGGAGTCAATATCAGGTCTCCCTATCTCCATGTCCAATACTCTCTAGGGATACCTAGCTGTCATGATCCTGTCATGTACCTTCGTCAGTGGCTCCCTGGGATAGTACCCTGGAGTTGGGTGAGGATGGTAGTGCCCCCTCCCTTCATGTGAGAAAGCAGAAATGGCAGATTGGAGGACACATGTTTACCCCATTTTTGATGTCTTGGGGCAAAGCCCTGGTCTCCCCATGTGAGTAACAATTTTTTTTTTTTATTTACATCACCATGAAATTGCCTTTGTTTTGAACTGTAATGTGAGAGCCACGTTGGACCACCTAGTGAAGAAATAAGAAAGCACCATGAGAATCTGCTGGTTCCAGTCACTTTGGCCTTGCAGGATCTGCATTCTGTCCCTAACCTCTTGTCAGAGCAAGGGAGGAATGGGGAGGAAAAGGAAGAAAACTCAGATAGAGAAAGTGAAAACCAAACAAGCATCATGTCTGATCAGCCATATTTCGATTTAGAAGCTAAAGTCAGCTTTCGTTTTTTGTATTGACGTTTCCCTGTCTGCCCTTTCTTGATTTCTTCAAATCAACAGTAAACACCTTTGTCTTCTTTGGTTTCCTAAAATCCAGCTCCCAAGTGGCAATGCTACTGTACAGTACTTGATGGTGGGTATTAGGAAGCAATTTTTCTGTAAGCAAAATTCAGCAGCAGAAAAATGCGAAAGCATATGTTTTTGTCTTCTTTCCTTCTCCAGGAATGGCACCTAATCCATTCATCATAAAACACTCAGAATCAAAGAACAAGATGCAAGAATTGCCTAGCAGAGAGCATGAAATCTGGAGAACTGTCAGACGGAAAAGACTCTTGGGGAGGGGAGGGCAAGGTGGGAGATGAGAAAGGTGCCGGAGGGAGAGAACTCAGGAATGAAAGAAATCAAGACATTAGAAATGAGCAGTTTCACTAACGCTGGTCATAGAGGTGTCATGATGTCATTGGGTAAAGCTTTGAATTATGTGAAGGAAAAGAGTGGTTCTCAAGTATGTCCTGATAAAATCTCCTTTTTACCAACTTTTGGGCTAGCTGGGAAGAGGATAAACTATGGATTTCCTCCTGGATAGGGCATGGGGCAGTGGAAAGCTTTGTATCTGGGATCAAAAGATCTGTGTTTAAATCCTGACCTTGGATTTACTAGCCATGTAACCTTGAATAAATCATGCCATCAATCTGAGCCTCAGTTTCCTCACCTGTAAAATGAGAGAGTTGAATTAGGTTTCCTCTAGGTTGAAATCTATGGTTAATTAATCGATCAGTAAGCATTAATTAGTTATCTATTATGTGCCAGGCATGATGCTGAGTTCTAGGGACACAGACCTAAAGATGAGATTCCCTCTCCTCTATGAGTTTACATTTTTACTGAGGATGATAACATGTATATCTATATGTATATTCAAAGTAAATATGAGGCAAATAATTCAAAGAAATCACTAGCAGCTTGTATATGGGAAGGGGGGATCAGGACTGGTCTTATTGTAGGAGGTGGTATTTGAGCTGAGTTTTGAAGGAAGCTAGGATTTCTAAGAAGCAGATGTTAGTGTATTCTAGGCATAGGGAAAGGAGGGAAGGGAATAAGTTTTGGTTTACAGGCTCATATTTCTTTTTTTGGTTTATTTTTAATATTCTATTTTTCTAATTACATATAAAAACCATTCTTAATCTTTTTACATTTTTTGTCTTTATTAATTTGTTTACTTTTAGTTTACAAGATTCAATTCCATAATTCCCCGAGTTTCAAATTTTCTTTCCCTCCCTCCCCTTCTCCCTACTCCCCACGATGACATACAATCCAGTATAGGATCTGCAAATACTTTCACATTAGATGTTAGTCAGGTTACAAAGATGGGTTGTACTAGATGGAATGGAAAATGGTAAAGAGGAAATAAAGCCAAACAATAAAAAGAAAGAGGTCAAGTAGTTTGCTTCAATCAGGATTCAAACTCAGTTCTTTCTAGTTCTTTCTCTAGATGTAGACATCTCTCTCCATCATGAGTCTTTTGGGATTGACTTATATCACTGCATTGCTGAGAAGAGTTGAATCTGTCATAGTTGGTCATTCTTAATCTTTTTTATACAATTTTGAATTCCAAATTCTCTCCTACCTTCCCCCCCCCCATTGAGATGACAAGCAATTTGATAAAGGTTATACATGTGCATGCAAAACATATTTCCATATTAGTCATGTTGTGAAAGAAAATACAAAAAACCCCCAAGAAAAATAGAGAAAGTAGAATCCCAGTATGCTTTGATCTGCATTCAGATTCCATCAGTTCTTTCTGTGAAGGTGGATAGCATTTTTCATGACGTGTCCTTCAGAATTGTCTTGGATCTTTGTGGTGATGAGAATATTTAAGTCATTCACAGTTCTTCATTGTACAAGATTGCTGTTACTGTGTACAATGTTCTCCTAGTTCTGCTCACTTTGCATCAATTCATGTAAGTCTTTCCAGGTTTTTCTGAAAGAATCTTGCCCATCATTTTTTTATAACACAATAGCATTCCATTATAATAATATGCCACAACTTGTTCAGCCATTCCCCAATTGATGAACATTCCCTTAATTTCCAATTCTTTGCTACCACAAAATGAGCTGCTAAAATATTTTTGGATGAATAGATCTTTTTCCTGTTTTAAAAAATCTCTTTGGGATACAGACCTAGTAGTGGTATTGCTGGATCAAAGGGTATACATAGTTTTATTTCTCTTTGAGCATAGTTCTGAATTATTCTCCAGAATGGTTGGATCAGTTCACAACTCCACCAACAGTGTGTCAGTGTCCCATTTCCCCCACATCTCCTTCAACATTTGTCCTTTTCCTTTTCTGTCATGAAATAAGTATTTATATAGTACCTACTATGTTCCAGGCACCTTGCTAAGTTATTTTTACAAATATCATTTCATCGGAGCCTCACAACAAAAGTCTTGCAAGGTAGGTGCTATTAGTATCCCTGTTTTACCATTGAAAAAAGTAATGCCAACAGAGGTTAAGTATCTGAACCTGGATTTGAACTCAGATCTTTTTGACTCCAGGCCCAGTGTTCTATCTACTGCAACACCTACTGTCTCACAGGAGACACCTTGTACAAAACTGCAGATACAGTAGATTGAATGCCATCACCTTCTATTGCCATTTTTGCTAGGTATTGTCACTCTTGTCTCTAATGAAATAGAATCATTGCAAATATCCATTTTCCACCCATTCCATGGACAGGGATTGTATCCACCATAGGATGCATTTTCAGGCTTTGAGGAAAGGACGTGCTAGCAGTAGAGAAACCATAGCTCTAGTTAAATCTCTAAGCATCTTTAGGATGCATTCTGCATTGATAGAGGTTTCCTCATTCAGGATCTCTTTCTATGAAAACACAGATCTAGCTTCTATGGTTATGTATGATCAGGTGCTGAAATGAACAGTATAGATAGAAAGTAGAGGATAAAACTGGATGTTTGCTCTCATCCCCTAGGCTGATTCTTCTTTTTCGTCTGTTTTTGTCTTTACCCATGTTGTCCTTCATGCTTGGAACTGACTCACCCTCCCCTCCCCAAATCTATATGCTGAAGTTCTTAAGGCCCAACATGCATATGACCAGCTCCATGAAGCCTTCCTTGCCCCACTAGCCAAAAGGATCTCTTCCTCAATTTTATCATAGCCCTTTTTCTATACTTCTCTTTTTGCATTCGTCAAACTTTCCAGTGTATAAGGAGATACTGAGTAACAGAATCATAGATAAAATGCTGGAAAACACCTTGGAGGCCACTGAGACACACCCTCTCACTTTATATGTGAAGCTCAAAGAGGCTTACTTGACCAAGATGACAACAGCTAGGAAGCATCTATGGCTAAACTTGAACTTGGGACTTTCTGTCTCCAAGTCCAGCACTTTATAGTGCACCATCTAGCAGGTAGAGACAGCTCCTAGGGGAGCTGGGGAGGGCTAAGATCAAGGTCACAAATCAAATGGTTAGCATTGGTTAGGAGAGGAACATCTCTCAGAAACTGAAGCAAAGGAAGAGGGATAGGGGATGATGTAGAGGGTGTTAAGGTATGGAGGAGAGGAGAAGAAGGCAGAGGACCTTTATCTTTTCAATGAAGTAGGGAGAAAGAAGGAGAAAGAACTGTGGAGACCACTGTGGAGGTCAAGAAGGTCATATGGTGAAGGAAGCTATGAATTCTGAATAATGCAATTTTTTCCCTCTCATCTGTCCCCTGATACATTCTTGGTGGTGGGGTAAGTAGGATGCATAGGAATGGCCTCTAGAGCAGTGATGAAACTCTTAGAAGATATCTGGTCCACAGTCTGAAATTCAGCAGATGTTATGCCATGACTTCAAACCCGGGGCCATGAGCTTGTCGAAGATTCCAGACTTCTTGAGGTGCTTTATTAGTTCAGATAACACTTCCAGTCTTTCACACTTTTTAGGATTCTGGGAGAATGACTAAGTCAGAATATGTACTTGTTGCTGTCCAGATGGGGGAATACACTTGTGAATGAGACACAGGCATTCACTTTATGCTTCTGTACATGCAGACCAACCCTCACCTCCTTTCCCCAACCAAAAAGTATATTTGAAAGTTTCTACTACAATGGAAAGAGCACTGTTACTTGAAATCTTCAGTCTGAATTCTTATTTTGCCACTTAGGATCTATGTGACCTTGGACAAGTCAGCTTCCATCTCTAGGCCTTCATTTTCTACTGTATAAAATGAAGGGTCTGGAGTAAATGATGACTGAAATCCTTTTCAATTTGAAACTTATGTGTCTATCAGTTAGCAGTACTGGGTTCAAGTCCTGGTTCTTCTATTACCTAGATGGTTTTGGAGAAGACCCTTCCCCATTCTGGGCCTCAGTTCCTTCATTGGTAATGAAAGGGATGGACTACATGACCTCTAAGTCCCATTTCACTTTGAAACCTGTGTTGCTGTGTCTACACAATACAGCTTTCTATATTATTAGGCAGGCTCATATATGACTTTTTTTTTTTTTGCTTTTTGGAAGGCTATTGGGGTTAAGTAACTTGCCCAAGGTCACACAGCTAGGTCTTTGTGTGCATTGTGTCTGAGGCCGGATCCAAACTCAGGTCCTTCTGACTCCAGGGCCAGTGCTCTACTCACTGTGCCACCTAGCCACCCCCTCTTATATGACTTTTTAAAAGGCAAAATATTGAGGCAGTAAAACCCTTAGTTAAATAAGATGAATTGGGAATTAAGACCAAATTCACAATGCCCTAGTTTAAAGTTCACCAGCTATCAAGGGCAACCTTGAGAGAAGCCTTTTATATTCAAGGAAACCAAGGTTTCAATCTGGTGGGAAGTTAAATTTCCTTTCAGGGGCCAGGCTACAGCCTGAGGGTTGCTCATTGAGCCCATTCCCTACTGATATAATGACCAGGGCTACATTGAGTTGGCATGAATTATTCATGGTAGAGAAGGCACTGTTTGTCCAAGAACCAGGTGCTCCAGCTGTCTTCTCACCAGAAGATCCTGCTGCTTCTGAGAGAGAAGCCTGATGACTCAACTGAGACAGCAGCCTTGCCCTGGAAGGGCCCAATGTACTTAACCCACATTCCCAGATGGGTTTGGAAATGGATCAGGGGATGATGAGCTTGTTTTAAGTGTGATAGTCTTTAAGAGAGAGAAAAAGGAGAGTAATCCTTACCAGCTAGTTCAAAAAGTAAAATGAAGACTTCAAGTGGTATTTATTGTATTAGTAGCGTTTTCTGTGGAAATCCTGTCAAACAAAAGGATTGCCTTCTGGAGACAGGAGGAGTCTTCGGATTGGTGGCAGTATGGCAGGCTAGGGTGTGAAAACTGTAGACATTATTATTTTCAGGCTGAGTCTTGGCTTTCTGGCTCTTGCTTGGCTGGCTCTTTTCTTCCATAAGATAAAAGAGCTGTGATTTCATTAGAGTGCGTACCCCTTCTTTATACCTTAGAGATCTTTCTTTATGAGTCACTGTGCCCTACCCCAAATAACCTCCCAAAACATTTTGTGGTTAATACACTGATGTCTAGATCGAAAGGAAATTCAACAGATTAGCACTCAGTATACAAAAGGCTCCCTATTGCTCTTCTCCACACTTCCTGTGTGAACCTTAGGTAAGTCATTTAACTCCATGGTGCCTCAGTTTCCTCATCCGTAAAATGAAGATGTTGGACTTAAGAGCCTCTGAGTTTTTCTAGCTCTGGCTTCATGATTCTGTGATCACACTTGACCTCCCTGGCTAGACACTCAGCTGGAAAATAAGAAAGTTGGATCTGACCTCAAGAATCTCTTCTTTAATCTATGATGTTCTAAGGTTCTGTAGAGCCTTCAGAATCAGCAGTGGAAGATGAATTACATACAAAATAAGGCCCTTGTCAAATATACTTGGTTAGGTTAGTACTCAATGGAGTCTACTATTCCAAGTCCACACAGTCTACTATTGGGCATATGCTTAACTATCACTGCTTTCCAACACACCAGGAGCCAGTAACTGTTTTTAAAAATCCTTTTACTTTTATTGAAGTTTGTGGGATTTTTTTTACATCACTTTCTTTTCCCAAATAAATCTTCCCCCATTCTTACCCAGGGAGTCATTTCTTATAAGAAAAAGTGAAAGGAATACGATGAAAAAAAAGTTAAGTAAAACTAACCAATACAACAACTGAGTCTCAGAGCATAGGCAATATTCCAAATATAGAATCCCCCACTTATACAAAGAAAGGAGAGAGGGATATTTTTTACCTATCTCTTCATGGCCAAAATTGGTAATTTTTATAAAACCATGTCCCCTTTTCTCTCTCTCTCTCTCTCTCTCTCTCTCTCTCTCTCTCTCTCTCTCCCTTCCTTCCTTCCTTTCTTTCCTTCTTCTTCTTCTCCTTCTTCTCCTTCTTCTCCTTCTTCTCCTTCTTCTTCTTCTTCTTCTTCTTCTTCTTCTTCTTCTTCTTCTTCTTCTTCTTCTTCTTCTTCTTCTTCTTCTTCTTCTTCTTCTGTCATATATAATGTTTTCCAAATTTAGGGCACTTTATACAATTTCAAAAAATAATGTAAAACACCACTAGATCATAAATAATTCAGTAAACCACTTTCCCAATAGACATTTTTGAGTACCTACAACGCACAAGGCAAGATACTAAGTATGCTTTGTACAAGATACAAAGAACTAGAAAACATGATTCCTGATGTTAAGGAGCTTACAGTCTCATTGGGGAGATGAGATCATAGTCACAAGAAGATAAGGAGTTGTACACGGCTTCATATACTCCTTAGCAAGAAAATGGTATTTTCAGTATGCATTGAGAGGCAACAGGATAGTGGGCTGAATGCTGATTTTGATATTTGGAGGACCTAGAAAGAACTGAGCATGCTTAGCTTGGAGAAAAGGCAACTGGGGTGGGTGGGGCAAGTATGGGGAGAATGACACCTGTCTTCAAGTATTTGAAGGTTGTTGCTGCTGCTTGCTGTTTGTTCATCTTTTGTTTTTGAAGAGGACTATAACACCAGGGAAGTGATGCCATGGCATGCAACTGAATTGGATTTAAGTAAGGGAGTGTTGTGCAAACTCACCAGCCTCACTTTCACCTCCAGAGCCATTTGGGTCCAGTGGCCAGATATGGATCAGGACAACTGGAGGTGACCCAGGATGCAGTGGGGGACCTAGACCTTTTCAAGCCAAGGTCTTTAATAGGTCTCAGTTTGACTGAGGCAGTGCCCATTTTGTGATTAAGGCTTAATAAGAAATGAGGCAAAGAATGGTCTCTTTAAAAAATCAGTCTGTGAGAGGAAGAGCCTTAGAATTTCTGGCCCAAACAGAAACAATTGTTAATTACATTCATTCTGAGCCAATCAGGGCCCAAATAATCAGGACCTAGGGCTTGGCCTGGGATCTCTTGTCTCTCTGGCTCTCTCAGTGATCAATTTGAAGGACTGCCATATTGAAAGAAGATTAGACTTATTTTACATGGTCCCAGAGGACAGAACCAAGAACACTGAGCAGAAGTCAAAGTGAGGCAGATTTAACTTTAATGAAAGGAGCAACTTCCTAATAATTAGAGCTGGCTAAAAGTGGAGAGGGCTGCATTGAGAGGGAATGGAAATCTTCAAGCAAAGGCTAGATGACAACTTGTCAAACATATTTATAGTGGCAATTCCTTTTGGGTACAGGTTAGACTAGATGGCAAATGAGGCCCCCTCCAATTTCCTAATTTTCTGATTCTCTCACTCTTCCTTGGACATTTCAAACCTGAATGACCAAGAGCAAGTTATTGACTGAACAACAGTTTCCTTAGCCGTGAAACGAAGAGAATAATATTTGTTGATCCACCCTCACAGAGATACTGTTAGGCACTGGTCCTCTCTCTCAGGTTCAGGTAAGTTATATCCCCCTTAGGGTTTGACACTACCTTGACATGCTGGTGGCCATTTTTCTTCCTCTTCTGCCATGTTGGAGCCCTCACAATTCCATTGTTAGGGATCCAACAACTAGCAACCCAGATTCACTTACCACTTAGCATGATTACATTTGTAAGAAATAAAGATATTTATTCAAACATAGAACCAGAACAAACAAGTAAACAGTCTTGCTACCATCTCCAGGGCATGCTCTGGATAAGATAATAATTCTGAACAGGGTCTTCCCCTCCCAATTTGATTTTTTTTTTAAATTAAAGGGGCCATCCTTTCACTCACTTCTTAAAGAGGCCTATTTGCTGAATGTACTTTTTCCTCACTCAAAGTGAGAACCTGAGGAGACCTTACCCTAAAAGGACCAGGGCCTCCCATTGCATTCTGGGCCATCCCCAGTCATCCTGATGAATATCTGGCCACTGGACCCAAATGGTTCTGGAGGAGAAAGTGAGTCTGGTGACCTTGCACAGCCCTCCCTCACTTAAATCAAAGTCAACTGCAAGTCATGTCATCATCTCCCTGATGTCATGGTCCTCTTGGAGAATCAAGGACAAGTACAATTCTGGATAAATCTGGATAAGATAATAACTGGATGAGATAATAATTGTAAAGTGCTTAGCCCAGTGCTTGGCATATAGTAAGCACAATATAAAGGTTACTTATTATCTTGATCATCATTAATTTCCCCTATGCCACCTTAGTTTCTAGGGGGAGTAGACTTAGCTTACTTCCTCCACAGCTTTAATACCACCAAGTTCATGTCCAAAGGTGGCATCTCTGTTGGATGAAAACTTATCTCAGTTTCCACTGGTCAGGGAGCTCAAAGCTCCCCTAAAGATAACTCCTTGCTCCTCAAGGCATTGATGCTGAGCTGGGTTCAATGCTTGGTCTAGACCTTGCCTTCCAGATTCCTGTCATTAATCTTCCCACACTTTCAAGACTCAGATTTGGAGAGTACATATCCTTCACTGGACACTGCTAGCAAAACATCATCAAGATGCTCCTGGAGCAAATGAGGCAGACAGAAAATAGTTGAATCCTTTTCAAATGTCTCAGTACCCAATCACAGAGCCTCCTCTTCAGCGTGGGGTTAGTGGATCAAATCAGTTACAGAATGCTTCCACATCCTCCACAGTCTGCTTCTCTACAACACTCAGGTTATAGATAATGAAAATTCTCCCAGAAGCAGGCCTCCCAGGTTCTTCATGTAGAAAGATACCATCCCAGGGACTCTATGCATGCACCAGATCCTCATTAAGGGACAGCTAGGTGGTACAATGAATAGAACATTAGCTCTGGACTCAGGAAGACTTGAATTCAAATCTAACCTCAGACACTTACTAGCTGTGTGACCTTGGACAAATCACAATTTCTTTCTGCCCCAGCTTCCTCAATTGGAAAACAGGGATAATAACAACACCTATCTCCAAGGGTGGTTATGAGGATCAAATGAGACGATATTTACAAAATACTTAGCATGGTTCCTGGCACAGAGTAGGCACTTAAAATGTT
The DNA here is from genome assembly GCA_011680675.1 of Gymnobelideus leadbeateri. Lineage (NCBI taxonomy): Eukaryota > Metazoa > Chordata > Mammalia > Diprotodontia > Petauridae > Gymnobelideus > Gymnobelideus leadbeateri. The sequence goes on along the minus strand of WOXC01009686.1, from coordinate 814,400 downwards.
TATTTCCTTTCCTTCCTTATTACATATGTAAAATGCTTTGCAAAACTCAAAGTATCATGCCAAGGGCAGAGATCATTATTATTCACTCTTGCAGGTGGGGTGGAGTAGGATAGTCTCAGAAAGGAGGGAGAAGCTTGACTTATGTCTTTAAGAATTGATAGAATTCGGGGGGCGGAGCCAAGATGGCGGAGTAGAAACAGCTCGTCCAAGCCTCTCTGCCCCCAGATTCTCCACAAACTATGTAGAAAAGGACTCTGAAAATCTTCTGGAGCCCCAGCACCCACAGAACGACACAGAGAAGCTAACCTCCCGCTGAGGACAGCCCAGCACCCTGCAGGAAGGACCAGCGCAGTGGTCTGGGAGCCGGCAGCGCGCAGAGCGCAGGAGCCAGCCGAGCCCAGGTCCACGTGAGCCGAGGTTTTAGCCCCAGGGCGGCAGGGCCAGCAGCCGGCTGGAGGAACCCCAGAGCACCAGGAACTGTGGAGACCCCAGAATTATCAACATAGACTTGCCTAGGACAAAGTAAGAGGTTAGTGTCCTATGGACTTTGGGACCTGTATTTGGGGAATGCGTCAGCTCCCTCCCCTGGGGGCTAGAAGCCGCTGAGGAGACGCGCCATTTTGTAGTTTTCAGAGGCATTTCCGGCTCCCAGCCTACAAATCGTGGGGAGATCCAGCGATCAGTCTTGGGGGTAATCGCTCTTGCTTTAACCTCCCTGGATCTGGATTGTGATCTAGGGTGGAAGTTGTGGGTGGGTTTACAGCTTGCCAGAAACGGAAGTTGCCCCCCACACGTTTGGGATGAAAATTCCTCTATCTGGCCTTAAAGCCATAGTGTGGCAACAAGCCCAAAAGTCAAGCAATTAAGTGGCAACATGCCAAGGCAAAGGAAACAGAAAAATGCAACCCTAGACTCCTATTTTGGGGGCATAGGGCGGGAAAAGGACTGTGAGGTCAGAAGTCCTGCTCCAAAAGCCCCAGGGGAAAACATGAGTGGGTTGCAGGCCATAGAGGACCTTAAGAAGGACTTTAAAAATCAAATAAGAGAAGTGGAGGAAAAATTGGAAAGAGAAATGAGAAGGATGCAGGAAAAGTATGAAATGAGGGTCAACAGCCTGACTGAGGAAAACAACACCTTAAAAAATAGACTAGCTCAAATGGCAAAGGAGGCCCAAAAGGGCAATGAGGAGAAGAATGCCTTAAAAAGTCGAATTTGCCAGATGGAAAAGAATCTCAAAAGTTCACTGAGGAGATTCATTCCTTCAGAGTTAGACTGGAGCAAATGGAAGCTAATGACTTTATGAGAAATCAAGATGCTGTTAAGCAGATCCAAACAAATGAAAGATTAGAAGGCAATGTGAAATATCTCATGGGAAAAACCACTGACCTGGAAAATAGATCCAGGAGAGACAATTTAAAAATTATTGGACTACCTGAAAGCCATGATCAAGGAAAGAACCTAGAAATCACCCTTCAAGAAATTCTCAAGGAAAACTGCCCTGATGTTTTAGATCCAGAGGGCAAAATAGAGGTTGAAAGAATCCACCGATCACCTCCTGAAAAAGATCCCAAAAAGAAAACTCCCAGGAATATTATAGCCAGGTTCCAGAATCCCCAGATCAAGGAGAAAATACTACAAGCAGCCAGGAAGAAACAATTTCAATATTGTGGAAACACAATCAGAATAGCCCAGGACCTGGCAGCTTCTACACTGAGGGATCGAAGGGCATGGAATATGATATTCCAGAGGGCAAAAGAACTGGGAATGAACCCAAGGGTCACCTACCCAGCAAAACTGAGTATTTTGTTTCAGGGAAAATATGGTCATTCAGTGGAATAGAGGACTTTCAAGCATTCTTGAGGAAAAAACCATAATTGAATAGAAAATTTGACATCCAGATGCAAGAAGCAAGAGATGCCTGAGAAGGTAATCAGGAAAAGAAATCAAAAGGAACTTATCAAAGTTGAACTATTTACATTCCTATATGGAAAAGCAATATCTGTGACTGATGATATCTTTCTCACTATGAAAATAATGGAAGAAGGGGGTGTGGTCATATGAATACATATGTGAATGTGTGTGTATATGGCTACAGTTATATATGGATAGAGGGCATAGGTTGAATTTGTTGGGAAGGGAGAATACTCAAGGGATGAAATTATGAGGTGAGAGAGGAAAGTGGCAAGAGGAGATGGGGAGAGACATGGTAGGGTAAACTATCTCATGTAGGGGAAGTGGGTGCAAAGGAGGGGGAGAATAAGGAAGGCTAAAAAGGCAAAACCACATTCACATTGAATTTGGTTCAGGGAGAAAATGACATACATACTAAATGGGATATCTCAACCTGCAGCAGGATAGGGGGAAGGGGGATGAGAGGAGGGATGATGGATGGGAGGGCATCCTTGGGGTGAGGGGAGGTTGGAAGTACCCACTATAGAAGAGGGACAGGATCATGTAGGGAATGGACCAGGTGGGGGGTGGGATGAGTGGGAGGGAATTATAAGCAGCCTTGTACAATATATCTACTATGATAATGTTTTTCATAGCTAGACATGTACAACATATACTGAATTACTTATCTCCCAAGAAGGAATGGGTGACAAGGGACGAAGGAAATGGATCTGAAATTCAAGGTCGTAACATTAAATGTTTCAAATATATATATAAATACTATTATTAATACTCTTTTGCCTATAATTGGGAGATAAGATGTGCAGGCATTGGGACACAAAGATTCATCTTCCTCTAATGGAAAAGTCGATGGGGGTATGGTAGAAGGTATGGGAGAGAGCAGGTTGGAGGAAGTGATATCTTGTGGGACTGCTATTCTGGGAGTGTGGGTAGGGGAATAATGGGGGGAAAATGATTGTAACTCAAAATCTGGCAGAAATTAATGATGTAAAACAGAAGTTAATAAAGTATTTGTTTAAAAAAAAAAGAATTGATAGAATTCAGATAGGTAGAGAGAAGGGGAGGAAGCATTCCAATGGGGGAAGAGCATGAATTTGCTTTATCTAGCTGCTTCAGAGTCTGCCAGTCTTCCCGATTGTAAATCTGAGAGTTTAGGGGGGTATATTAACTATTTCAGGAACAAAGCATCCAAGTTCTTTAATGTCACCTTCTTGCTTCTGAAGACACACAGTGAAGGAGCCAGGATTATTTTTATGCTTCTGGAGATTCACACATCACACCAAACAAATTCAAAGGGTAATCAAAGGCATAAACTCTAATTAAGGTTCACTTTCAAACGCAGATGGAAAATCCAGCTGGCAAGACTAGGCAGCCCATTAGAAAGGGGCCTTTCAACTCCAGATGCCACTCAACATGGGTTAATAAAGGAAAGATCAGAACAAATAGGGAAGCTATGGTGAACTAATGTTGGATAAACAGTCTTCCAAATAAGCATCAAAAAACATCTGTACTACAACTCACCCTGGAAAAATGAACACAGAGGCTTCCAGCAAATGACAACTGGGGATAAGGTTGTTGGTCAAAGCTAGTGGTCAGAGAGTGGGTAAAGATTAAGGTAAAGATTACAAAACAGTAACCCAAGCAATTCAGGGGATTTGGGGTGGTGAAGAAGAAGCCAATAGCCAGAAGAAACATTTAGCCATTGAAGTGGAAAATTAAGACAAACTCCAAGACTTTTAGAGGATGACATTAAGATTGATCTTGGAGCTGTTGTTAGTCTAAGCAGCCTAAAGTAGAACGTACAGCTGGCCATGGGAATCATTTGACCAGCTTCTGTCCTTCTGCTTTGTACTTAGTAATGGAGTCTAGGCAGTTTCCATTGTGTACAGTTTCCATTGTAAAGGGACCTTGCTCTACCTAGAAGCAGTGTGGTTCAGTGGCTAGAGTACTGGTCTTGGAATGAGGAGACAGAAGGGTTCAAATGATATGTCTGGTCCTTATTAGTTTTGTGGCCATCATGGAGCAAGTCATTCAATGTCTAGGTAAAATGAGGCTAATAAATATGTCAAAGAGTTGATGTAACAGTCAAATCAGTCACATGGGCCCTATTGGGTTTCCTTCGCATTCAATCTCCTGCCACCATACCTTTGTTCAGACTGTGTCTCCTGTCTAGTAAGTTTTCCTCCCTCAATTATGCCTCTTGGAAGTCTTAACTCCCAACAAGGCTCAGCTCAAGAGCTACATCCTTTGAGGTCCCTCCTAATTTTCTTTCTTTCTTCTTCTTTTTTTTTGCCTTTTGGAGGGCAGTTGGGGTTAAGTGACTTGCCCCATGTCACACAGATAGTAAGTGTTAAGTGTCTGAGGCTGGATTTGAACTCAGTTCCTCCTGACTGGTGCTTTATTCACTGCACCACCTAGCTACCCCCGACTGCTTAGTTTTCTAATACAATTTATACTTCCCGATCTGTGAACATGTTGTCACCCTTTAGAATGTAGGATTCTTAAAGGCAAGGGCCATCTTACTTTGGTTTTAGGGTTTCCCAATGCCTAGTATGGTGCCTAGCATATAGCCAGTACTTAATGAATATTTTTTTTTATTGAATAAAAGTGCTTTTTAAGGATAAAGTTTTGTGGCAGTTCTCTCTCACCCATCCATCTTTCTGTCTCTTTCTCTCTGTGTCTGTTTATCTATTCTCTCTCTCTCTCTCTCTCTCTTTCTCTCTCTCTCTCTCTCTCTCTCTCTCTCTCTCTCTCCCTCTCCCTCTCCCCCCCCACCCTCTCCATAATCAATTAACAAGCATTGATTAAATATCTACCATTTTCTAAGCACTTTACTAGGCACTGGGGATAGAAAAACAAAAGTGAGACATTTCCTGGCTTCAAGGAGCTTACATTTTTACCCAAGGAGACAACATATAGACTTATATATGCATGTATACAAAATACACAAAACAGATAAAAGGTAAGTTTTTTGGGGGGGAATAGAAGTGGAAGAAAGCTGGGGTGGGGCTAATGGCATTTGAAATGAATCTTAAAGGAAAGCAGCAATTCTAAAGGAGAGAGGAGGTGCTGATCACATGATTCTAGGAATGGGAGGTGGCCAGTGCAAAGGTATGGAGAAGGGAGATGGAGCATTGTGTATATGGGACAGCTAGAAGGGTAGTTTGACTGAAGGGCAGAGAGCATGAAAAGGATTAATGTGTAACAGGATGGAAGATAGGATAGAGCCAGGTTGTGTAAAGCTTTAAATGTCAAACAAAGGAGTTTATATTTGATGCTGGAGGTAACCAGGTGCCATTGGAGCTAATTGAGCAGGAGGCAACATAGTAATTTTTTTGTGTGTGTGAGGCAATCAGGGTTAAGTGACTTGCCCAGGGTCACACAGCTAGTAAAGTTAATTCTGAGCTTTAGGAAAATCACTTTGGCAATTATGTGTGGAGAATGGATTTTGGTGGGAAAAATGAGACAGAGAAACCAGTTAGGGGATTGTAGACTGATTAATGGCAGACATGGGATTAGAATCCATGTTGAATGACCCCTAGTTCAGTTCTTTTTGCCTGCACTGCTTCTTCTGTACAGACTAAAAAATATGAATAATTTCAAAATGACATTAGAAAAATGTTGATTGCAAGGTTACAAGCTGAAAGAAGTTTGGGATCCATCAGGTAAAAATTCCATCTTTCTGAGGATGTATCCCTGTTGCTAGCTAGTATTCTGGAGTTTTGAGACAACTCTAAACCTGTGTCTGCTGCTTCCCACCACCATGACTGTGGCCAAGTCACTTAAGCTTCCTGATCCATAAAATGAGGGAGTTGGACTAGGTGTCACTTCCATGCAGTTATTTGTTGGTAAATGTTATCAACCAGCTCTCTGAAAAAAATGTATTCTGGGGTAGCCAGGTGAAGCAGTGGATTGAACACTGGCTTTGGAATCAGGAATACATGAGTTCAAATCCTACTAACTGTGTGACCCTGGGTAAGTCACTTAGCCTCATTGCCTCGCCTCAAAAATGTACTCTAACACACTTTTCACTTAATCTACATAATTAACATTTTCTCCATTACTTTCTTAAGTCCCGGCAATCAACAAAATAAATCAAGACCTGACTTGTAGTATGCTAATTTCCCGAGGTGTAAAAGCTCGCACTGGAAATTTAACAATTGGCTTTCCAGAGCTGGCCTCAGCACGCTTCCATTTCCAGATCTATGAGCCTGTGCCCAGAGGCTAAATTGATGAGTGGTCCAGAGAGTAGTGAAAGCAAGAAAGAAATTTTAGGGGGTGCTAGTGAGCCAGGAGCTGGAGAAAAGAATGCTAGAGAAGGCAGAAAGAGCCCAGCTTGGAAATCATTAGTATTTCTCTAAGAGGAACCCTGCATTCCAGTCACTAAGAAAAGGCTGTGGTTGCCTAAGAGATCACCTGTGAGGCATTAGGCTTTAATTGAGAAATTATGCTATTATCGTGGTGGACTGTCATGAGGAAATGTTTTCTTTTGGCCCTCTGGTCCTGATTCTAATTGCCTTTCTCGTATTAGTCCTATGTCCAAGCTTGACTTGGGTTAACTTTCTGGCTCCTTCACCAGGAGGCAGACTGGCTCACAGCTGGCAGAGACAATTGGCAGAATGTGCTTTCCAGCTTCCTTCCTGCCCTGGCCCCACAGGACGTGGGCAGCCAGTTTCCCATTGGTACAGCTTCAGGAAGTTGATATTCCTTCCCATCATTTCACACGCTGTAATCATTCCAGCTAATCTCGCTCTCTCCGTGCTCCCGCCTTTTCACTCTGAGATTCTGCAGACCATTACACAAGTTAATTCTCCCCCAGTATGATCACTAGGTCATAGAATTTAAAAAACAGAGACTTTGAAATTAGATTGAACAGAAATGAAGGGAATGATATAGAAAAAAAGAAATGAGCTTGATGATTTATTTTAAAAATTAATTTATTTTTAGTTTTCAACATTCATTTCCACAAAATTTTGAGTTCCAAATTTCCTCCCCATCTCTCCCCTCCCCATCCTGAGATGGCATGCATTCTGATTACCCTTTCCCCCAGTCTGCCCTCCTTTCTATTACTGCCCCCCTATCCCATTCCCCCTTACTTTCTTGTAGGGCAAGATAGATTTCTATACTCCACTGACTATATATCTTATTTCCCAGTTACAAGTAAAAACAATTTTTAGCATTTGTTTTTAAAACTTTGAGTTCAAAATTCTCTCCCTTCTTCCCTCCCCACCCATCATTGAGAAGGCAAGCAGTTCAATATAGGCTATACATGTGTAGTTAGGCAAAACACTTCCATAATAGACATGTTGTGGAAGACCAACTATATTTCCCTCCATCCTATCCTGCCCCCCAATTATTCTCCTTTGACTTTGTCCCTTTTCAAAGGTGTTTTCTTCTGACTACCCCTCCCCCAATCTGCCTTCCCTTCTATCATCCTCCCCTCCCTTATCCATTCCCCCTTACTTTCCTGTAGAGTAAGATACCCAATTGAGTGTGTATGTTATTCTCTCCTTAAGCCAAATCTGACAAGAGTAAGGTTCACTCATTCCCTCCCATCTCCCACCTCTTCCCCTCCATTGTGAAACTGTTATTATATTCTTCTCTCACCCCTTAATTTTATTTTTTAGATATCATTCCTTCATATTCAATTCAATCTGTGCCATCTATCTATCTGTCTGTCATCTTTCCTCCAACTACCTTAATACTGTGAAAGGTCTCATGAGTTACAAATATCATCATTCTATGTAGGAATGTAAACAGTTCAAATTTAATAAACCCTTTATTATTTATTTTTCCTGTTTACCTTTTCATGTTTCTCTTGATTCTTGTATTTGACAGTCAAATTTTCTATTCAGCTGTGGTCTTTTCATCAAGAATGCTCAAAAGTCCTCTATTTCATTGAATATCCATTTCCCCCCTGAAGTATTATACTTGTTTTTGCTGTGTAGGTGATTCTTGGTTTTAATCCTAGCTCCTCTGACCTCTGGAATATCATATTCCAAGCCCTTCAATACCCTGATGTAGAAGCTGCTAGATCTTGTGTTATCCTGATTGTATTTCCATAATACTCAAATTGTTTCTTTCTGGCTGCTTGTAATATTTTCTCCTTGACCTGGGACTTTGAAATTTGGCTACAGTATTACTAGGAGTTTTCTTTTTGGGATCTCTTTCAAGAGATGATTGGTGGATTCTTTCAATGTCTATTTTACCCTCTGGTTCTAGAACATCAGGGAGTCTTCCTTGATAATTTCTTGAAAGATGATGTCTAGGCTCTTTTTTTTGGTCACAACTTTCAGGTAGTCCAATAATTTCTAAATTATCTCTTTTGTTTTGGATCTATTTTCCAGGTCACTGGTTTTTCCAATGACATATTTCACATTGTCTTCTATTCTTTTCATTCGTTGGCTCTATTTTGTTACTTTATTGATTACTCATAAAGTCATTAGCTTTCATTTGCTCCATTCTAATTTCGAAGGAATGATTTTCTTCAGTGAGCTTTTGCACCTTCTTTTCTATTTGACCAATTCTGCTTTTTAAGTCATTCTTCTCCTCATTGGCTTTTTGGACCTCTTTTGCCATTTGGGTTAGACTATTTTTAAAATGTAAAATTTTTCAGTATTTTTTGGGGGATTTCCTTTAGCAGGCTATTGATTTGTGATTTTCTTACATCACTATCATTTCTCTTTTCAATTTTCCTCTACTTCTCTTACTTGATTTTCACAATCCTTTTTGAGCCCTTCCATGGCCTGTGACCAATTCATATTTTTTCTTGGAGGTTTTTGATGTAGGAGCTTTGACTTTGTTTTCTTCTGGTTGTATGTTTTGATCTTTGTCACCAAAGTAAGATTTTATAGTCTGAGTTTTTTATGCTGTTTGCTCGTCTTCCCAGCCAAATACTTGACTTTCTATCCCTTTGTCAAAGTAGTACTCTGCTTCCAGTGGGGGTGGGGGTGGAGGTGGGTGTACTGTCCCAGGCTTTAGGGGTTTTGTATCAGCTGCTTGATCCCCCACTGTCTGTGGGTCCAGAGCTCCAGAAGCAGCCACTTCTGCTGCTGCTGCCACCACTGTCACTGTTGCTGCCACCACCGCCACTGCCACCACCACCTCTGCCATCCTGGGGCTGGGGCCGGACCTAAGCTGGACCATGCTCCTCTTTCACTCAGGTCCCACAGTGTTTTCCCACTGACTTTCTATGCTGTCTTTGGTGTTTATGGGTTGAAAAGCCTGGAAACCACCACAGCTGCCAGTGATTCAATACCCTGAGGCCTGCTCTGGCCTGTCTGTGCTGGCATGGCTCATGCTGCACTGTACTCTGCTCCCAGCCCAGTGTGATATACCCTTCCTGTTAACCTTCCAGGTTGTCTTGGGCTGGAGATTTTCTTCACTCTGTCATTTTGTGGGTTCTGCAGCTCTAAACTTTGTTCAGAGTCATTTTTTACAGGTATTTGGATGGGTTTGGGGGAAAGCCCAAGTCCTCACTTTTAATCTGTCATCTTGGCTCCAAGGCTGATGATTTAGATAAAAAGTAAATGAGAGAGACTCCTGTTCCATCACTGGTAAGTGTCAGAGGCAAGGTTTGGACCCAGACCCTCTTGACTCTAGATTACTATCCATTAGGCATGGGTGCTTTTCAGCTCTATAGATAGGATGGAGATTCAAGGGGAGGGAAGTCAACTGTGACAGAATAGACGGTCACTTTATGCTGAATTTTATTTAACTTCTTACAAGCTCTGAACAGGAGGCATCTCTGAACAGAAGATTGGGATGACTCCACTAATGTACCCCGTTACTCAATGAATGAGAAAATCCCAGAAAAAAATACTCATTCCCTAACTTCCCCTTTTAATGTCTTCAATTCATTATAACATAATCTGCCTGTTTATGCTCAAATACTTTCAGCAACCTGAATTTTACCTCAGCCATAAAGAGGATAGGGGTTAACTAGAGAGAGATATAAATGTAAATTAAGGTAGAGAGTCAAATTTCTGCCTAGATTTTAGGAATTTTCTTTTCTTTTCTTTTCTTTTCTTTCTTTCTTTCTTTCTTTCTTTCTTTCTTTCTCTCTCTCTTTCTTTCTTTCTTCTTTTTTTTTTTTTGGCTTTCTGGAGGGGCAATTGGGATTGTGACTTGCCCAAGGTCACACGGCTAGTAAGTGTTAATTGTCTGAGGCCGGGTTTGAACTCAGGTCCTCCTGACTCCAGGGCCAGTGCTCTATTCACTGCTCCACTTAGCTACCATGATTTTAGGAATTTTCTTAACTAGAGGCTTAGAATGAATGTAGTTAAGCTAATATATTTTCATCTATAAATCCCTTAAAGCCATAGAGGAGAAAACCACATAGATAATTATATTGCTCTAAGTTTAAAATGAGTTTATTTCTTATAATAACATTACATTGTTTTCTTTATATTCATGATTCCTCATGGTGCAATGATATTTCATTACATTTATGTACTACAACTTATTTAATCACTCTCCAATTGATGAGCACCTACCATTTTTTCCAGAAGAATAATGTCTTTGATAGTTGTTACCATACCAAATTCTCTAATTCTTATAATATCCAAACTATAAGTAATGAAAAGCTTTCAAAATGTAGAGAGACCAAGGAGAAGAAACTAAAACCATGTGGGTACAGGGCAAGGTTACATGGCATTCTGTCATTATGCCCATCACTAAATTCATCTTCAAGATTCTTTCAAGGATTATACAGAAGATTAGCTTATATCCTAATAATCTTATTCAGTTACAAAAAATCAGTTATTTTATTTATATTACCTGTGCAATAGTCTGCAGAATATTGTATTTGAAAATAATAGTAGACTAGTATCTTGTCCTCAGTTGATTTTTTTTGAACACCATCAAAATTATGAGATCAATATCATAGAAACAATAACAACAGCAACAACAGAAATTTATATATCATTTGATTCACTTTTTAAAGTTTAGTAACAGAATTCATGGACAAGCTTAGAAAAGTTACTGCTTCTGTTCCACCATCTTGGCTCTACCCCCATATATATCATTTGAAAACACTTTATATGCAATGAATTAAAACTTGTTGAGGACAGGAACTTCCCCCCTTCCCCCTTTTATCCCCAGAACTAAGCACAGCACCTAATACAGAGTAACTACACAATAAATATTTTCTGAATTGAATTTTCTGACATCAGCCTTGAGAAGTAGGTGTTGAAAGTGCCATGATTCTTAGTTTACAGATAAGGAAACTCAAGTTGTGACATGTAGTCATGCTATTAGGTTTCCAAAGCCCGGTCTTTCTGATTCCCACACTCAGGCCAATATACTGTTCTTCCTCTCCTTATGCTACATAGCCTAGTGAGTAGAATGATAGTAATAGATTCTTCTTAGCATGCACAAATGAAACTGCTCACCTATCATCAGCAGTTTGTGGTTTGAGCTGTGTTTTCCAGTAGTGAGGATGGGTTTATGCAGGTCTAGTCAGACACATACCAAATACTTTTCTAAGCAACTGCCTGGAACTAATGCAATCATTATTTTTGACTGTGGAGCACAACAAAGTTCAACATCCTACTTATTGATCAAAATCTTAGAATCTCAGAGTTGGGAGAGACTTTAAGGGCTGTCTAGTCTAACCAGCATGCAAATAGGAATCTCTACTTCAATATACACAAAAAACAGTCATCTAGGTTTGCCTGAAGATCTTCAATGAAGAGGAACCCAGGGAAGGAACTAGGGCAGGGGATGATATAAGTTGATACACTGGGTCCAAATAAGAAGGGACCATTCCACTTTTACATTGCTCTAATTTTTAATAGCTTTTTCATTATGTCAGGCCTAAATCTGCCCTTTTTGAGGCTTCGATTCATTACTCTTAGTCTTACTCTGTGGGGTAGAAATCTTGACACCTCGACAGTCTTTAACCATTTGAGATAATTAATCCAGTTCTTGGCCTGAATCATAATTTTACAAATACAGTATCACAATTTTTCAGTAGTAATGAATCATTTTATATATATGAGTTATATATATATACATATATATATACATGTATATATATATGTACACATGCATGTATATCACATTCACATATAATGATGCAATTACTGCAAATATGTTTATATATACATTTATATGTGTATGTGTATGAAGGCTTTTTCTTCTTCATCATCATTGTCATCATCATCATCATCATCATCACCATCATCCATCACCCAGAGCTTTACAAGGACTAGCTAATAATATCTATGTGTGCATGTGCAAATTCACAGATCCCCCTGAAGCCTTCCTATACATTTAGCCCTTATTCCATGAGTGCCTTCAGCTATTACTTATTTGCCTCCTCAGGCTTCTCTCTCTTGATTGACATCCTGTTGCAGAGGGGGGTCTCAGTGGACCCTATGGCAAAAGGAAATCTACATCCATCTGTGTCTGATAATGTGTCATGTCAACCAGCGGTGACTCACAACAATTATCAAGTTACCGCTTGAGAGATTATGAGATTTGCTAGGCAGCCCCCCATTGAGGTAGGACTGTTTTGAGACACCCGGTTATTTCTTACAATACCTTCTAAGATTGTTTGCTAAAACTCTTTCAGAACAGAGGGTATTTGGTGACACTCTATCCTTATGGGGAAAATACCCTAGTGTGCTTGAGTTCAGTTCTACTGAGAACATGCTACAAGTGTACCCTTTGTTTTATGGAATTTTATTTTTTGTCTTCAAAATGCACATACACAGACATGGGTACAAATGCTCTTATCATCAAAATCTGGTCTTTAATAAAACAAATGATGGCCTATGTGTCAGAAGACCCAAGTAGACCTATCTCTTCCAATGTGACCTTGGCTAGGTCATCTTCCTGTGGTTTAATTTCTTTATTTGTACATTGTGTTGTACTAGGCAGCCTCAGAAGTCCCTTCCAGTTATGAATCTCTATGATTCCTATATTTCTGGCACTTATTTGGAAACCCCTGATGCTTTAATTTTAAGGGTGAATACCATAGTTGTAATAGGTAGCATTTACATAAAATATAAATTTTTGAAAAACTTTTTACATAGTTTACTTATTTTGAATTTTATGACAACCCTGTTAAGTATATACTATGGATATTATTGTTCTCATTTCACAGATGAAGAAAATTGGTTAAATGGCTTGCCCATGGTCACATTGCTAGTAAATGTCAAAAGTTGAATTTGAACACTGGTTTTCCTGGGAATCAAGGAGTCTTTCTAGTACAACATCCTACCTGATGCTGCTTATGGTTCTTCATATGAAATGTATATGTCTAACTCAAGCACCCAATGAGGTAAATCTGCTTATGCTGAAGACTTCTAGAGTGAATACTCTACTTAACCGCCCATTTATTTATGCTGTATAGCATATCAAACTTTGATGACTCATTCATGGGTCATCATAGCACATTTTAGAAATGCTAGGCAATAAGAAGGAGGGTTATCATTTTATTAATCATTAATTTTAATTAATAATACTTTTAATATAGCAATATAAATTTACCAAGGCATAACTGAATAAATCAATTAACAAATTTTTCTTGAGTGTTGGTTCCTTGTTCAGCAGTAGTCAGAATGGATAGAAGCCAGGAAAGACTTAAGATCTAAAGACTAGTTAGGAGACTATTTTTATAATGAATGCATGAGATGATAATAGCCTGGATTGGAGTGAGGACATGGCAACAGAAGGGAGATAGATCTAAGAGACATTGGACAGGAAGAATTAATAAGACTAACTGGATCTAGAATGTGAAGGAAAGGTAGAAGTCAAGGATGACTCAAAGGTTTTAAGCTGGATTGATCAAGAAAGATGTTAACATTGGCAGATAAAGGAAAGTCTGGAAGGGAAGTCTGTTTCAAGGAGAAATTCATCAGTTCAGTTTTAGACATGAAGATACTGAAATTATGGCAGTAAATGACTGTGTCCAAGAGAAAGATGGATATAGGAGCCTGGGGCCTGGGACAAAAGCCAGGTTACTATATTTGTGTTTAGAAATCATCAGAATATTATAAAGTCATAGATTTATAGCTAGAAGAGGCTTTTGAAGTTACCAACTCCAACTCCCTCATTGTACAGAATTAGAAACTGAGACTAAGAAGTCAAATGACTTGCCCAGGGTAACACAACCAGTAAGCATATGAAGTGGTATTTGAAAATTTTGATCCTTTCATCCTCCAAATTGAGTAACATATTCAGTACTCCACATTGTCTCTCTCAGTTTTCTCTACCTGATATGTTAACCAAAGGTGTTATGTAATTATGCAATATGTAGCTATATACATATATGTATGTATATCTATCTTACAAATTTAACCATAGAACAAATAAGCAAGAAATTCAACAAAGTATCATCCTTACGAATTAATGGTAGAAAATGCTAATCCTATGTCAAGATGGAGGAGTAGAAACAGGGCTTCTGAGGGGCTCTGGCTCACACCACCTCTAATTCATGTAAAAGGTGACTCTGAAAAAACTTTGGAGCTACAAAACCCACAAAATGCACTGAGAAGCTAACCTCCCACTGAGGACAGCCCAGCAGCCCAGCAGCAAGTGGCCAGCTCAGAACTCTGAGAGCCAAACCCAGCCCTGTGTGAGAGCCCTAGGTTTTAGCCTCAGGGCAGACCTGACAAGCCACTGGCTGGAGGGACTTCAGATCATCAGCAGCTGTGGTGTTTTCCAGAATTATCAACCCATAGATTCTAAGGACAAAGCGAGAGGTCAGTGCAGTGTGGACTTTGGGATCCAGTAGTTTGGGAGTGAGGCCAACAACTATTCCCTGGAGGGAGAATCTGCTGAGGTGCCATGGCCTTGCAGCCACTGCCAAATGGCAGCTTCAGCTCCTGGCCTGCAGACTGTAGGGGAACCAAGCAACCAACTGAGGGGTAATCACTCTTGCTTTAACCTGCTTGGATCTGGATTACAGTCTGGGGTGGAGGTCCTAGGACATGTGACCAACTTTTCAGAGCATGTGAAGGCTTCAGAGAGGACACTCAACTAATACCTTTGACAGCTGAGAAAACCCCAGTGTTTGGGATAAAGCTCCCCTGTCTGGTGGCAGAGTCCTAATGTGACAAAAAGCCCAAAAGTCAAGTAATTGAGTAGCAACAAGAGCAGGCAAAGGAAGCAAACCAAGCAGAGCAGCCCAACTTTACACTCCTATTTGGGGGACAAAAATGATCAAAGCATGGAACAGGAGGAAGAAAGTGAAGTCAGAACTCCTACACCAAAAGCTTTCAAGAAAATATGAGCTGGTTACACACCATAGAGGAGCTTAAAAAGGATTTTGAAAACCAAATAAGAGGAAAAACTGGGAAAAGAAATGAGAACCAGGCAAGAAAATTATGAAATGAGAGTCAACAACTTGACTGAAGAAAATAACACCTGAAAAAACAGGCTAACTCAAATGGCAAAAGAGGCTCACAAAGGCAATGAGGAGAAGAATGCCTTAAAAAGTCGAATTTGCCAGATGGGAAAAAGAATCTCAAAAGCTCACTGAAGAGAATCATTCTTTCATAATTAGATTGGAGCAAATGGAAGCTAGTGACTTTATGAGAAATCAAGATACTATTAAACAGGTCTAAACAAATGAAAAAATAGAAGGCAACGTGAAATATCTCATGGGAAAAACCACTGACCTGGAGAATAAATCCAGGAGAGATAATTTAAAAATTATTGGACTACCTGAAAGCCATGATCAAAGAAAGAACCTAGCAATCACCCTTCAAGAAATTCTCAAGGAAAATTGCCCTGATGTTTTTGACCCAGAGGGCAAAATAGAGGTTGAAAGAATCCACTTATTACCTCCTGAAAAAGATCCCCAAAAGAAAACTCCTAGGAATGTTATAGCCAGGTTCCAGAATTCCCAGATCAAGGAGAAAATACTCCAAGCAGCCAGGAAGAAACAATTTTGATATTGTGGAAACACAATCAGGATAGCACAGGACCTGGCAGCTTCTACACTGAGGGATCGAAGGGCATGAAATATGATATTCCTCAGGGCAAAGGATCTGGGATTAAAACCAAGAATCACCTACCCAGCAAAACTGAGTATTTTGTTTCAGGGGAAAATATGGTCATTCAGTGGAATAGAGGACTTTGAAGCATTCTTGAGGAAAAAACCGGAGTTGAATAGAAAATTTGACATTCAGACACAAGAAGCAAGAGATGCTTGAGAAGGTAATCAGGGAAAAGAAATCAAAAGGAACTTATTAAAGTTGAACTATTTACATTCCTACATGGCAAAACAATAACTGTGACTAATGAAACCTTTCTCAGTATGAGAATAATTAAAGAAGGGTATATGGGCATGTGAATACATATGTGAATGGGTGTATATATGTTTACAGGTATATATGGATAGAGGGCACAGGTTGAATTTGGTGGGAAGGGATGATACTTAAGGGGTGAAGTTAAGAGGTGAGAGAGGAATGTGGCAAGAGGAGATGGGGAGAGACAGGGTGGGGTAAACTATCTCATGTAGAAGAGTCAAGGGGAAGTGGTTGCAGGGGAAGGGAAGAACACGAAGGCAAAAAGGCAAAACCATATTCTCATTGAATTTGGCTCGGGGAGAGAATGACATACGTACTAAATGGGATATCTCACCCTGCAGGAGAGTAGGGGGAAGGGGAATGAGAGGGGGGATGATGGAGGGGAGGGCATTCTGGGAGGAGGGGAGGTTGGAGGTACCCACTTTTGAAGAGGGACAGGATCAAAGTAGGGAATGGACCAGGTGGGGAGTGGGATGGGTGGGAGGGAAATACTAGCAGTCTTTTACAATATATCTACCATGGAAATACACACACACACACACACACATATATATGTCTATATAGGAGGGTATATGGGTATATGAATACATATGTGAATGCATGTATATATGTGTACAGGTATACATAGATAGAGGGCACAGGACCAGTTTAATGGGAAGGGATGATACTTAAAAGGTGAAATTAAGTGGTGAGAGAGGAATATAATGAGAAGAGATGGGGAGAGACAATTTAGGTAAGCTATCTCATATAGAAGAGGTAAGGGAAAATCATTACAACGGAGGGGAAGAACAGAAAGGCAAAAGGGAATGGGTCAACCTCATTCTCATTGAATTTGGCTTGGGCAGGGAATGACACACACACCAAATAGGGTATCTCACCCTACAGGAGAGTAGGGGGGAAGGGGATGTGAGGGGGGATGATGGAAGGGAAGCAGGCTCAGGGAAAGGGAAGTTGGAAGCTCCTACTTTTGAAAAGGGACAGGATCAAAGCATAAAATAGAACAAGTGGGAGGTGGGATAGGAGGGAGGGAAATAACAGTCAGTCTTTTACAATATATCTACTATGGAAATGTTTTGCATAGCTACACATGTACAGTCTATATTGAATTGCTTATCTTCCCAGTGAGGGTGGGTGACAAGGGAGGAAGGGAATGAATCTGGAATTCAATGTTTTAAAATCAAATGTTACTATATAAATATATATACTATTATCAATATTATTTTAAATGTAACTGGGAAACAAGATATATAGGCACTCAGGTATAGAGATCCACTGTGCCCTACTGGAAAGTTGGAGGGTGTATGGGAGAAGATATGGGAGAGAGCAGATTGGAGGAGGGGATATCCAATGGAATCGCTATTTTGGGGTGGTTGGTAGGGGGAAAATGGGGAGAAAATTTGTAACTCAAAATCTTGCAGAAATGAATGATATAAACTAGAAGTTAATAAAGTATTTGATAAAAAAATGCTAATCCTCAGTGCTTCAGTACTCCTCATCCATCAGCCCCACATTGAAAGGGATGCATAACTTAACAATAAGCTTGGGCTGAGGAGTCATACAGTGACTCTCCTTCTTTGGTAGAGAATTTCCTATTACTATTCACCCCTAATGTGTATCCCTTTAGTTGCAGCAAACAACTATTTTGCTCACCTATTTTTGCAAATGTTTACATGTGTGTGTCTGTGTGTTTATCAGTCTTCCTTCTGCCTTGCAATACCCTTAAGTTAAAGAATCCAAATTTTGCAGAGATTCTACTCAGAATATACTCGCTGCCCTACTCAAATCCTTAAAAAGGGTCAGAATCTGATTCAGTCCAGTCAGAGAAGGAAGAAGTAAGACCCAGGGAAGGAACTAGGGCAGGGGACTGTGAAAGTTGATACACTGGGTCCAAATAAGAAGGGACTGAAATCTAGTTGGGGGTCACTCTTATTCCTCAAAGGGTTATATAGGGCAGAAACTGAGGATTATAAAAAGAAAATCTCATGACAAGAAAGGAAAGTGAGGCACCTTTGTAGGTCAGACCTGGATGAATAATCACTATTAAATAAGGGAATAGTCACAAAGTGAACAACAGGGGAATATAAGGAAAAAAACCCAAACACTGAAGATTTCAGGAAGAATAAAATTTAATTGACAACTTAGAGCACAAGTAGATAAATCAATAGAAGATATTAAAATTGGTAGGAAGTATGAGAGCAAAATCCTCAAACAGATTATAAATAGCTCTAAACAAATATTATAAGACAAAAGGAATTGAATCAACACCTGATAAACCATAAAACCTTGTGGGATTCCAAAATAACCTGGAACAACAATGAAACATTCAAGAATAATTTACAAAGAAATAAAAACCATAACCAAAGATGTTAAAAGGGAACAAATGTCAGAACTTAATACTTTCACACCAAAAAAAAAATTAAAGAAGCAAAATAGAGAATCATAGATGTGAACACTACAATAACTAAAATACTTTATAGGAAACAAATCATTTTCCTAAAATACATATTAATCAGCTATAAAATAAACATAAATGAACAGAATATTAATTAAAAATTAGAAAGTCAACAAATTTTTAAAAGCTTAAGATAAGTAATCTTGAAAATTAGAAGAGAAATGGATAAATTAGAAACTAGAAAGTCTATAGAACTGATAAACTAAAATCGATTCTTTTAAAAGGTTAAAACATAAAACATTTTAACCAACAAGATTAAAAAGAAGTGAGAATAAAATCAAATTAATTAAATTTAAAGTGAGTAATATTAAGTTGCAATAAACTTAGAAGAAATTAAAAAATAATATAGCCTATTGTGCACTCTTGTGTGTCAATGAAACTGAGAACAAAAAAAGAAATAGAATAACTGTAAAAACATAAGTGTAGAAATTCACAAGATGGCAAATAAAGACCTTAAATAATAAATCTCAAAAATGGAAATATAAGTAATTGAAAAGGAAGTAAGAAACATACAATAATGATAAAAACAACAAAAGTTTGGTATTGATGGATTTATAAGGGAATTCCATTTAATTTTCAATTAATAACTATATTACATAAAATTCACAAATTATTAAAAAAAATTTTTTTCGGGGGGTGTGAAGCCAAGATGGTGGAAAAAAGGCAGGGACTCACCTGAGCTTTCCTAAATTTCTTTCCAAACAAATTCTGAAGTGACAGAACCCACAAAAGGATGGGATGAACCAATTTTTCAGTCCAAGACAACTTAGAAGGTAAGGAAAAAAGTGGGGGTAAGAGTGGAGTACTCCAGCACAGCCTGTGCCAGTGCAGACCTCATGCCAACAAAATAGCAGCAGGCCACCACCCCAGGTGCAGAGACTCTATATAGCTGAAAGTTAAGAAATAGGCTGGGAAAAATGAGTAAACAACAACAACAAAAATATTTTGACCTTAGAAAATTTCTATGGTGACTGGAAAGATCATAACACATACTCAGAATAAGATAGCAAAATCAAAACTGCTACATTCAAAACCTCAAAGAAAAATTTCAGTAAGTCTCAGATCCAAAAAGAATTCCCAGAAGAGCTCAAAAAAGGTTTTTTTTCTTTTTTTTTTCAATTAAACAAATGCTTTATTAACTTCTGTTTTACATCATTCATTTCCGCCAGATTTTGAGTTACAATCATTTTCCCCCCATTATTCCCCTACCCAACCTCCCAGAATAGCAGTCCCACAAGATATCACTTCCTCCAATCTGCTCTCTCCCATACCTTCTCCCATACCCCCATCGCCTTTTCCATTAGAGGAAGGTGAATCTTTGTGTCCCAATGCCTGCACATCTTATCTCCCTATTACAAGCGAAAGAGTATTAATAATAGTATTTATATATATTTGAAACATTTAATGTTACGACCTCGAATTTCAGATCCATTTCCTTCCTCCCTTGTCACCCATTCCTTCTTGGGAGATAAGTGATTCAGTATATGTTGTACATGTCTAGCTATGCAAGACATTATCATAGTAGATATATTGTACAAGGCTGCTTATAATTCCCTCCCACTCATCCCACCCCCACCTGGTCCATTCCCTACATGATCCTGTCTCTCTTCTATAGTGGGTACTTCCAACCTCCCCTCACCCCAAGGATGCCCTCCCATCCATCATCCCTCCTCTCATCCCCCTTCCCCCTATCCTGCTGCAGGTTGAGATATCCCATTTAGTATGTATGTCATTTTCTCCCTGAACCAAATTCAATGTGAATGTGGTTTTGCCTTTTTAGCCTTCCTTATTCTCCCCCTCTTTTGCAACCACTTCCCTTGCTTCTTCTACATGGGATAGTTTACCCTACCCTGTCTCTCCCCATCTCCTCTTGCCACTTTCCTCTCTCACCTCATAATTTCATCCCTTGAGTATTCTCCCTTCCCAACAAATTCAGCCTATGCCCTCTATCCATATATAACTGTAACCATATACACACACATTCACATATGTATTCATATGACCACACCCCTTCTTCCATTATTTTCATAGTGAGAAAGATATCATCAGTCACAGTTATTGCTTTTCCATATAGGAATGTAAATAGTTCAACTTTGCTAAGTTCCTTTTGATTTCTTTTCCCTGATTACCTTCTCAGGCATCTCTTGCTTCTTGTGTCTGGATGTCAAATTTTCTATTCAATTCTGGTTTTTTCCTCAAGAATGCTTGAAAGTCCTCTATTCCACTGAATGACCATATTTTCCCCTGAAACAAAATACTCAGTTTTGCTGGGTAGGTGACCCTTGGGTTCATTCCCAGTTCTTTTGCCCTCTGGAATATCATATTCCATGCCCTTCGATCCCTCAGTGTAGAAGCTGCCAGGTCCTAGGCTATTCTGATTGTGTTTCCACAATATTGAAATTGTTTCTTCCTGGCTGCTTGGAGTATTTTCTCCTTGATCTGGGGATTCTGGAACCTGGCTATAATATTTCTGGGAGTTTTCTTTTTGGGATCTTTTTCAGGAGGTGATCTGTGGATTCTTTCAACCTCTATTTTGCCTTCTGGATCTAAAACATCAGGGCAGTTTTCCTTGAGAATTTCTTGAAGGGTGATTTCTAGGTTCTTTCCTTGATCATGGCTTTCAGGTAGTCCAATAATTTTTAAATTGTCTCTCCTGGATCTATTTTCCAGGTCAGTGGTTTTTCCCATGAGATATTTCACATTGCCTTCTAATCTTTCATTTGTTTGGATCTACTTAACAGCATCTTGATTTCTCATAAAGTCATTAGCTTCCATTTGCTCCAGTCTAACTCTGAAGGAATGAATCTCCTCAGTGAACTTTTTGAGATTCTTTTTCCATCTGGCAAATTCGACTTTTTAAGGCATTCTTCTCCTCATTGCCCTTTTGGGCCTCCTTTGCCATTTGAGTTAGTCTATTTTTTAAGGCGTTGTTTTCCTCAGTCAGGCTGTTGACCCTCATTTCATACTTTTCCTGCATCCTTCTCATTTCTCTTTCCAATTTTTCCTCCACTTCTCTTATTTGATTTTTAAAGTCCTTCTTAAGGTCCTCTATGGCCTGCAACCCGCTCATGTTTTCCCCTGGGGCTTTTGGAGCAGGACTTCTGACCTCACAGTCCTTTTCCCGCTCTATGCCCCCAAAATAGGAGTCTAGGGTTGCATTTTTCTGTTTCCTTTGCCTTGGCATGTTGCCACTTAATTGCTTGACTTTTGGGCTTGTTGCCACACTATGGCTTTAAGGCCAGATAGAGGAATTTTCGTCCTGAACGTGTGGGGGGCAACTTCCGTTTCTGGCAAGCTGTAAACCCACCCACAACTTCCACCCTAGATCACAATCCAGATCCAGGAGGTTAAAGCAAGAGCGATTACCCCCCAAGACTGATCGCTGGATCTCCCCACGATTTGTAGGCTGGGAGCCGGAAATGCCTATGAAAACTACAAAATGGCGCGTCTCCTCAGTGGCTTCTAGCCCCCAGGGGAGGGAGCTGACGCATTCCCCAAATACAGGTCCCAAAGTCCATAGGACACTAACCTCTTACTTTGTCCTAGGCATGTCTATGTTGATAATTCTGGAATCGCCACAGCTCCTGGCGTTCTGGGGTTCCTCCAGCCGGCTGCTGGTCCTGCCGCCCTGGGGCTAAAACCTCGGCTCACGTGGACCTGGGCTCGGCTCGGCTCCTGCGCTCTGCGCTCTGCGTGCTGCCGGCTCCCAGACCGCTGCGCTGGTCCTTCCTGCAGGGCTGCTGGGCTGTCCTCAATGGGAGGTTAGCTTCTCTGTGTCGTTCTGTGGGTGCTGGGGCTCCAGAAGTTGTTCACAGTCCTTTTTTTTTTTTTGTTTTAAACAAATGCTTTATTAACTTCTGTTTTACATCATTCATTTCCGCCAGATTTTGAGTTACAATCATTTTCCCCCCATTATTTCCCTACCCAACCTCCCAGAATAGTAGTCCCACAAGATATCACTTCCTCCAATCTGCTCTCTCCCATACCTTCTCCCATACCCCCATCGACTTTTCCATTAGAGGAAGGTGAATCTTTGTGTCCCAATGCCTGCACATGTTATCTCCCTATTACAAGCAAAAAAGTATTACTAATAATATTTATATATATTTGAAACATTTAATGTTACGACCTCAAATTTCAGATCCATTTCCTTCCTCCCTTGTCACCCATTCCTTCTTGGGAGATAAGCAATTCAGTATATGTTGTATGCAAAACATTATCATAGTAGATATATTGTACAAGGCTGCTTATAATTCCCTCCCACTCATCCCACCCCCCACCTGGTCCATTCCCTACATGATCCTGTCCCTCTTCTATAGTGGGTACTTCCAACCTCCCCTCCCCCAAGGATGCCCTCCCATCCATCATCCCTCCTCTCATCCCCCTTCCCCCTATCCTGCTGCAGATTGAGATATCCCATTTAGTATGTATGTCATTTTCTCCCTGAACCAAATTCAATGTGAATGTGGTTTTGTCTTTTTAGCCTTCCTTATTCTCCCCCTCCTTTGCAACCACTTCCCCTTGCTTCTTCTACATGGGATAGTTTACCCTACCCTGTCTCTCCCCATCTCCTCTTGCCACTTTCCTCTCTCACCTCATAATTTCATCCCTTGAGTATTCTCCCTTCCCAACAAATTCAACCTATGCCCTCTATCCATATATAACTGTAACCATATACATACACATTCACATATGTATTCATATGACCACATCCCCTTCTTCCATTATTTTCATAGTGAGAAAGATATCATCAGTCACAGTTATTGCTTTTCCATATAGGAATGTAAATAGTTCAACTTTGATAAGTTCCTTTTGATTTCTTTTCCCTGATTACCTTCTCAGGCATCTCTTGCTTCTTGTGTCTGGATGTCAAATTTTCTATTCAATTCTGGTTTTTTCCTCAAGAATGCTTGAAAGTCCTCTATTCCACTGAATGACCATATTTTCCCCTGAAACAAAATACTCAGTTTTGCTGGGTAGGTGACCCTTGGGTTCATTCCCAGTTCTTTTGCCCTCTGGAATATCATATTCCATGCCCTTCGATCCCTCGGTGTAGAAGCTGCCAGGTCCTGGGCTATTCTGATTGTGTTTCCACAATATTGAAATTGTTTCTTCCTGGCTGCTTGTAGTATTTTCTCCTTGATCTGGGGATTCTGGAACCTGGCTGTAATATTTCTGGGAGTTTTCTTTTTGGGATCTTTTTCAGGAGGTGATCTGTGGATTCTTTCAACCTCTATTTTGCCCTCTGGGTCTAAAACATCAGGGCAATTTTCCTTGAGAATTTCTTGAAGGGTGATTTCTAGGTTCTTTCTTTGATCATGGCTTTCAGGTAGTCCAATAATTTTAAATTGTCTCTCCTGGATCTATTTTCCAGGTCAGTGGTTTTTCCCATGAGATATTTCACATTGCCTTCTAATCTTTCATTTGTTTGGATCTGCTTAACAGCATCTTGATTTCTCATAAAGTCATTAGCTTCCATTTGCTCAGTCTAACTCTGAAGGAATGAATCTCCTCAGTGAACTTTTGAGATTCTTTTTCCATCTGGCAAATTCGACTTTTTAAGGCATTCTTCTCCTCAGTGCCCTTTTGGGCCTCCTTTGCCATTTGAGTTAGTCTATTTTTTAAGGTGTTGTTTTCCTCAGTCAGGCTGTTGACCTCATTTCATACTTTTCCTGCATCCTTCTCATTTCTCTTTCCAATTTTTCCTCCACTTCTCTTATTTGATTTTTAAAGTCCTTCTTAAGGTCCTCTATGGCCTGCAACCCGCTCATGTTTTCCCCTGGGGCTTTTGGAGCAGGACTTCTGACCTCACAGTCCTTTTCCGCTCTATGCCCCCAAAATAGGAGTCTAGGGTTGCATTTTTCTGTTTTCTTTGCCTTGGCATGTTGCCACTTAATTGCTTGACTTTTGGGCTTGTTGCCACACTATGGCTTTAAGGCCAGCTAGAGGAATTTTCGTCCCGAACGTGTGGGGGGCAACTTCCGTTTCTGGCAAGCTGTAAACCCACCCACAACTTCCACCCTAGATCACAATCCAGATCCAGGGAGGTTAAAGCAAGAGCGATTACCCCCCAAGACTGATGGCTGGATCTCCCTACAGTTCGCAGGCCAGGAGCTGGAGCTGCCTCTGAAAACTACAAAATGGGGTGTCTCCTCAGTGGCTTCTAGCCCCCAGGGGAGGGAGCTGACGCATTCCCCAAATACAGGTCCCAAAGTCCATAGGACACTAACCTCTTACTTTGTCCTAGGCATGTCTATGTTGATAATTCTTGAGTTGCCACAGCTCCTGGTGTTCTGGGGTTCCTCCAGCAGGCTGCTGGCCCTGCCGCCCTGGAGCTAAAACCTCGGCTCACGAGGACCTGGGCTCGGCTCGGCTCCTGCGCTCTGCGCGCTGCGCGCTGCAGGCTCCCAGACCGCTGCGCTGGTCCTTCCTGCAGGGCTGCTGGGCTGTCCTCAGCGGGAGGTTAGCTTCTCTGTGTCGTTCTGTGGGTGCTGGGGCTCCAGAAGTTGTTCACAGTCCTTTTTTACATAGTTTGGGGGGAATCTGGGGGCAGAGAGGCTTGGAAGAGCTGTTTCTACTCCGCCATCTTGTGCATTAGCCTCACAGTCCTTTTTTACATAGTTTGTGGGGAATCTGGGGGCAGAGAGGCTTGGAAGAGCTGTTTCTACTCCGCCATCTTGGCTCCGCCCCCCTCAAAAAAGGGTTTTAAATAACAAATAAGAGAGGTAGAAGAAAAATCTGGAAAAGAAAGGACAGTGATGAAAGAAAATAATGAAAAAAGTATCAATAGCTTTGTAAAGGAGGCACAAAAAAACACTGAAAAAAATAACACCTTAAAAACAAAATAGATCAAGTGGTAAAAGAGGCACAAAAATCTAATAAAAAGAACAAAAATTCCCTGAAGAAAAGAACTCCTTAAAAATTAGAATTGGCCAAATGGAAAAAGAGGTATAAAAACTCAATGAAGAAAGTCATTAAAAAAAATTAAAATCACACAAGAGGAAGCTAATGACTCCACGGGACACCAAGAAGCAATGAAATAAAATAAAATAAAATAAAAACAATGAAAATAAAAGAAAATGTTAGATATCTCTTTAGAAAAACAAGGAGAGACAAAAAATTAATAAACTACCTGAAAGCTATGTGGTCTGTGGGTGACCACAAGCACTCTTTTCAGCCCTGGAAGTGGAACTAGGATCCTTGCTCTCCTGTGGCTGTGGTATCTGGTGTAATAGTACTCCCGTTCACCCTGGGACAGCAATGCAGAACTGACACAATGTAATGGGAATGGGAATTTGAAGATCTTTCCTGCCCCTTAATAGACCTAGGGGCGACTTTGAAGACCTCCCCTGCTTTGAAAGTAAAGTCTTCCCTCTGATAGGCTGAATGTAATCACATGGAGCCCGTGGTAGGAGGAGTTTGCTGAGGAGAAGCTGAGCCCACAGAGAAGCTTGGAGAAAGTGAGTCTGCCAGTTGGAGATGGAGGCAATTGGGGATAGAAGAGCTTAGGCAAGGAAATAGAGCTTTTCTGAGTAAATATTGATCTTGTATTGGTTTGTGGGAAAGCTAAAGTATGCTGTGGCTCTCAGCATTATTATGTCCTCTGAATATCTTTGGTACTTCAGCTGATTGGTTTTGGGTTTCAGTTTTCTGGTGTTTAAAGAAATCCTTCAGCTTTATCCTTTATCTGGAGAGTCTGGCATATTTTGCGATTGAATGTCATGGGATAGTTATAGTTACAGTCTCTATCATGGTTGCAGGTGCTGTAAATATTGCATTGGCACTACACACAGATCCAAGTATGGGTAATGATCCTGCACCCAGTGCCAGGGAAGGGACACCTCTGACCAGTTGTCTGACTTCCTTATTATCTGTTGGGTGAGTGTTCTGGCAGTAATGCTACCAATTTAGTTGCCCCCACCCAAAGGCCTGAAACTGTTTTGTGGAGGCAGCCTACTGCTAGCTTGTTGCTGTTTTGCCAGGGCTTTGCTTGTACTTGGCTAAGCTCCACTCTAACTCTGTGTGACAGACCTTTCCTACTGACCTTCTAAATTGTCTTGGGCTGGGAAAATTGTTTCACCCTTTTTGTGGGTTCTCTCACTCCAGAATTCATTTTGATGCATTATTTTAAATTGTTTGGAGGGGAATTTGGGAGAACTCAGGTGATTTTCTGCCATCTTAGCTCCACTTCCCATGTGATGTGTCATGCTGATATAAATTCAATTACTAAATGCTTCTTAAAGAAAAAAAGAATAGCTCAAATTGTTGGAAAAATATTCAAGTGTTTGTGGATGGGCCCTGTCAATATATTAACAATACTACCAAAGTTAATTTACTATTAATGGTATAAATTAAATATAAATTAAATAAATAAATATTAAATTTAAATATTAATATAAATTTAAAATAAATATAAATTTTAATATTAAATAAAATTACCAAGGTACATTTTATGGAGTTAGGCAAAATAAGAGGATTTATTTGGAGGACTAAAAGATTTAGAATAGCAAAGGGAAAGATGAAAAAGTTAGGAATGAGGTAGGAATAGCAGCAAGCATTAAAATTAACTGGTACTGTTTATATAGAAAAATAGATCAATGTAACAGACAAGGGAGAATCAGAAATAATGGAATTCAATAAACCCAATGTTTAGTAAATGTGAAAACAAAGATGACCTAAGAAAGAACTATTTTTTGAAAAGAACTGCTGGGGAAAATGGAAAGAAATTTGACAGAAATGAGATCAAGACCAATATCTTATGCCATATTCCACACTAAATTAAAAATAGATTGTGACCTGAATATTAAAGATCACACCAGAAAATAATTATAATGTAACCAGACCATATATGTATCTAAACAATGCATAAGAGATAAATTCTTAGCCAAACATAGAGGCAATTATAAAAGAAAAAATAGTGGGGCAGCTAGGTGTTGCAGTGAGTAGAGCGCTGGTCCTAAAGTCAGAAGGACCTGAGTTGGGGTCCAGCCTCAGACACTTAACACACACAAAACAAAAACCTAGCTGTGTGACCATGGGCAAGTTACTTAACCCCAACTGCCCTCCAAAAAGCAAAAAACAAAACAAAACAAAAAGACAAAATAGGTAATTTTGATTACATGAAATAGAAAAGTTTCTGCACAAATTAAATGGCATAAGAAAGGAAGCATTCAATTAGGAAAAAATTATTTTATCAAATATCACTACTAAGGGTTTGAATCTAAGATATATATCTATCTGTCTATCTATGTATCTGTGTATCTATCTATCTGTCTATCTTGGATACACACATGTTAGATTCAAACCTTTACCAGAGATCATATAAATACATACTCATATGTATGTATGTATACACACATGTATAAATATATATACATATATACACACTTACATAAGACCAAATTCTATTCCCTAATAGATAAATTATCAAAAGACATGAGCACAAAATTATCAAAAAAGTCATTGCCAACCATTATCACCCAAATGAAAGCTTGCTCCAAATTGCTAATGATAATGAGAAAGATGCAAATCAAAATCACCCTGGGATTTGAATTCATACCCAGCAAATTTGGAAAATGATAAGATATGGGAGTTATTGTAGGGTTCGTGGTAAGACAGGCATAATGCAGTGATGGAGTTTTCAGCTGGTATGACCATTTTGGAAGAAATTTTGGTATCTTTCAAATAAAGTGACCAAAATAACCATGTCCTTTGACACAGAGATTTCATTACCTGGCTTATAACCCAAGAATTTTAAAAACTTCATAGACCAATTTTTAAGCAGCATTTTGTGTGTTACAAAAGTACTGGAATCTCATTAGATGTGTACTGATTGGGAAATGATTGGAGAAATTTTAGCATATGAATGTAATGAGATAGTAGTATGTTATAACCAACAATGAAAATGATAAATATAGTAGAAAAATGGAAACACTTATATGAACTGATACACAGTAAAGTAAGCAGAACTTGGAAAATAATAAACATAGTGACTACAATAATGTGAATGAATAGAACATAGCCACAAAAAAGAATTAAAACTGAATTTTGGGAAATTGCATTACCCAAACATGTCCCCCCCCACCCCCATCCCAATCCCCTGCAAAAGATATGAGAAGACACAACCTTTAACTTTTTCTTTTTTGCAAGGGGTTGGTTCATGAGTGTGGAACATAGCACATAACATCAGATTTTTTCAATGAGTTTATTGGTATTGCAAAGCCCCTTCCACCCTCCTCTTTATAAAAGTCTGTTTTAAGAGAAAGATCTTTAGAAGAATGAATGGGGAAACGCAAGTGATGTAAAAAGAAAAGGTAAAAAATTCTATTAAAATAAAAATATGTGATGTTTCTATTAAGAAAGAGGGAATAACTTTCAATAGAGAAGCTGACAAAATGTTTTACTGTTCATATGTCACTGTGAAGCATTTGAGTCAATAATTAAGGACTTTATTTAAATCTCCCATTTTTCTGTGTTGCTGGAAAGCTATAATTCCATTACATCCTTTGATGTCACAGTTTTGTGGTTCAGTATATTAGTAGTAGGCAAACTTTCTGTTTCATGTTTGATCTAGCGCAAACTTTCAGAGTATTGGCTTTCTTTTGACCATAAAAACAACTGGAAAATGTTTATGTCCTCTTTCTTTGAGCATTCACTCATTCAGTAATAGACAGTAAGTAACAACAAGTTGCTAAGAACAGCAGTATGCTATATAAATTCAGTGCAGTCACTTGGTGACTGGGAGAATGGTGTTACTTTTAGCACTAATAGGGAAGCTAGGACGTGAGAGAGTTTTAGGAGAAAGACAATTCAGTTTTGGACACATTGAGTTTAGGATATCTATGGGATATTTAACTCAAGACATCCAAATAGAGAGCTGGGGATGTGAGACTGGAGGTCAGCAGAGTGGTTAGGACTAGATAAGTAGATTTGACAATCAGCATAGAGGTAAGAATTCATTCCATAGGAGCTGATAGGATTCCCAAGTGAAATAGGAAGAAGAAAAAAGGGCCCAGGACAGAGCCCTATGGCACACACATGGTTAGTGGGCATGACCTGGACAATGGACAAACAAAGGAGATTAAGAAATAGCAGCTGATTATGTAGTAACATTAAACTCAAGAAAGAAGAAAACATTTAGGAAAAGAGAGTGATTGATAATGTTAAAGACCACAGAATGATCCAGCAAGATGAGGATTAAGAAGGGATCATTAGATTTGGAAATAAAAGATCATTAGTAACTTTAGAGAAAGGAATTTTAGTTCAATGATGAGGTTAGAAGCTGAATTGTAGAAAGTTAATAAAAGAATAAGAAGAAAAGAAGTGAAGGCACTTATTGGAGATAGCCAAAAAAGGAGGAGACATGTGGGTCACTAGCTCATGGGGGTGGATGGAGCAAATTCCTTTCTCTAAAGTGAGGATTTTTTGAGGAGGGGAGAGACCTAAACATGTTTGTAGTCATTAAGGATAGATGTAAGATAAGTGAGAGAGAGTGGGGATGAGAGAGCAAAGAATTTGCTGTAGAAGACTGGATGGAATGGGTTTCTTGTGTGTATAGAGGGGTTTGCATTGGCAAGGAGAAGGGTCACCTTTTCATGTGAGACGGGGTGAAGATGGAGATAGTGATGGAAGACATCTGAAACATGTGTTGAGGAGAAGAGGAAGCTTTCAGTGAATGCCTTAATTTGTTTCTCTGAAATATAAGGCAAGGTTGTCAGCTGGGAGGGTCAGAGTAGAGAGAGCTATGGGAGGTTTGAGGAGGGATGAGAAGGTTGGGAAAAGTTGCTGTGGTGAGTGGGACAGTGAGTCAATTAGGGAGGAGTGAAAGGATTATCTTGATGCAGTGAGAACTCAGTTGAGATCTCACACATTTGTAATGGACCTAGTCAGCACAATTTCATAATTTTCTCCAGTTTTGTTTGACAGTATGTGAATAGTAGCAAAAGCAGTGAATGGTAGGACTGAAGCTTGGCAAGGCATAATTGGCAATAAGATAAAGGCAAGGGATTCAAGAGAAGAGAACAATATGGAAGCAAACTAGTTCACCAAGTGGAATTGAGGGGAGTGTAGCTCATGCAGGGGTGATGGTCTAGGGAAGAACTGAGGAGACCAGGAAATGGAGGTCATGGTAAAGATGAAGAACAGGGTTTGGAGCTGTAAGGGAGAGGGCAGGGTAACATCAAGTTGTGTTCAGATAAAGTAATTTCAGAGCTGATAAATACAGCAATGGAATGTTTGTGGATGATGGTAAGATCAAGAGTATGACTACCCCTGTGTGGAGCTGAGATGGGGCAGAGTAGGTCATGGACAGTAAGCAAGTTGAGAAACTAGAAGGGGAGGCTCTTTGAGCCTGAATATTAAAGTTGAAATCCCCTAGTATAAGTTCAGGAGATGGGAAGGAAAGAAAGATTGTGAGCCAGGCACCAAACTCATCGAGGAAAGAAGGGGGAATACTGAACTTTGGTGGATGACAAATTCCATAGCTCTGATTGAGTAGTAGGTGTGTGTTAAGTGAACCTCAAAAGAGGAGATATTGCTGAAAGGGAGAGCCTGGGAAGTGTCATTGGGGAACAAGGAATATTTCAATTCCCTTACCTGGACCAGTGAGTTTGGGGAATGAATGAAAGTAAAGTCATTGCTGGAAAGGGTGGCTGGGGAGGCTGTGTCATCAGGAGCCAGGTTTCAGTGAGTCAGAAGATGAAAGGAATGGGAAGGGAAAAGATTTGAGATGAAAGCAAGTTTATTTCCTATGAAGAGAGCACTTCAGAGAGCAGAGTGAATGGGGTGGGTAGCTTTAAAGTGCAGCACTGAGGGTGTTGGGTTGCAGATGATAGGAATAAGGGAGTGGGCAGTGGGGGATGGAGGTTTGAGGTTGAATAGTCAGCTAGCAGCTAGGAATCAACATAATAGGATGGGAATTTGTTAATCATTGATAAGTAAGTTCAGATGACTTATTAACGTCATTAGGGCTTCAGCTTCAGGGTGAAGTACTCATAATATGGGGCAGCTCAGGCCAGGAGACTAGTGAGAGTAATGGAATAGCATTTCTCTCCTATATAGTCAAGTGGGGCCAAGGAAGGGAACT
This sequence comes from Gymnobelideus leadbeateri, assembly GCA_011680675.1. Lineage (NCBI taxonomy): Eukaryota > Metazoa > Chordata > Mammalia > Diprotodontia > Petauridae > Gymnobelideus > Gymnobelideus leadbeateri. The sequence goes on along the minus strand of WOXC01009686.1, from coordinate 782,692 downwards.
ATTTCAATAGGTAGCAAGCATGTGTCACTTACTATGTGCCAAGCACTGTGCTAAGGTCTTTAAAATATTATTTCATCTGATTTGCTAGGAGACTAGTAGAGGGAGCATTATGGAATAATTCTCTTTCTCCTGTAGGCAGGAAGAGGCCCTTAAAAATGGTAAAAGGCTAACCCAAGAGACTTGTACATGATGGGACTCACTCTCTCTCTCTCTCTCTCTCTCTCTCTCTCTCTCTCTCTCTCTCTCTCTCTCTCTCTCCCCCTGTCTCTCTCCCTTCCTCACTCCTTCCCTCTGTCTCACTCTGCCTCTCTCTGTCTCTTTCTATTTCTGTCTCTCTCACTTGCTGTCCTTCTCTATCTCTGTCTGTTTCTCTCTTTCTCTCTGTGTCTCTGTCTGTCTTTGTATCCTTGTCTCTGTCTGTCTCTTTCTCTCTCTCTGCCTCTCTTTCTCCCCTACCTTTAACTAGTAAGGTCTGTTTCCAATTTTGTCATGTTAGACTGATGCCTTATGAAAGTATACCAGCTGCAAGTCCCTCCCCTGCCCTCTTTAGGAGTCAGTCCCATTTGCATTGCAGCACCCCCAGTGGCTAGGGTCTGATAGTTCTGTGTTTCTTTAGGTTCTTCTTCCTTCATGTGGTACCAGAACATGAAAGAGTGCTGCTTACTTTGCTATTTTTCACGTCAAATCGATTATCCCAATGACTTTGAACAGGCTGGGCAGCAACTCTTGTCCATGTTGTCTCTTCCAGTGACTCTTTGGATAGATTAACTCACATTGACCAGCCTGTGAACCTGTCAGTAGGATGACTAGGATCCAGTTGGTCAGTGTTTCAGTGTCCCTGCTGGGCCTTGATAGCTCCTATTATGGTCCCTTTAAGTTGATTTGTTTTTTCTTCCTTTCTTTCTTTCTTTCTTTCTTTCTTTCTTTCTTTCTTTCTTTCTTTCTTTCTTTCTTTCTTTCTTTATTTTTTCTTGTTATTTCCAACTCTTTGTGACCCCATTTAGGGTTTTCTTGGCAAAGATAGTGGAGTGGTCTACCATTTCCTTCTCCAGCTAATTTTACAAATGAGGAAACTGAGGCAAACAGAATTAAGTGACTTCTCAGGGATCATACAACTAATAAGTATCTGAAGCCAGACTTGACCTCAGGTCTTCTAGATCCCAGGTCTAGCACTGGGCTGCCTGGCTGCCCATAGCGGTCACAGGGCACCCAAATTCCCTGCTGTATGTTACCTCGACTGCTATTTACCCATTTAACTCTACCAATACCCCCTCCCCTGAGTATGGGTGGGATCTTGGGTTTTGGGAAGTTATTACCATCGTTGTTATTATTAGTAGAAAGGATATTTAGCAGAGTGGATAGAAAGCTTGTGTTGGAGTCCAGAAGACTTAAGTACAAGGGTCATCTCTGGTACAAACTCCAGTATTCCTTGCACATCTTGACTTTCCTCATGGGGTTTCAATATATCATGGGTCGGCATAAAAATTAAATGAGAATTTTGGGGGACTTTTGTAGAAACTGCAGGTGGCATAAGAAAGCCAGCACACGACACAAAAAAGTTTAGAAATTCTGAAATGTACAATAATATGTATAATATTATATGATATCAACACATTTTATCTTTTAATACCACAAATATACATAATTTCTTTTTTAAAGTTAAAATAAGTAAACAGTTTTTTATTTTTTCCATATAGTATTTTTACTTAACATATATAACCTACACATTAGCCTATGACCAAACAACCCAAATTTTACATTAAGGTCACACCCCATAAAAGAAAAAGAGAAAATTCAGACTTTTTTGGTACAAAGGGAGGGTCAACATTTTTACCCAGGGTTTTCCAGATTGAAGGGGCACTGTGCCCCTAACCCCTGTGACATGGAAGTGTTAAATGTAGGTGTCCAGTCTTGGGTGATTCACTTAACTTCTTGATGTTCTAAGCAACTCTCTAAGGCTGTAAGTTGTAAGGGAACCTGCATTGTTATATGTCTGTTTGTTTTTTTTATAGTGAGTGTACGCTTTATAGGTAATCATTACAGTCTTGCATTGTTGCTGATATTTGCTTTGTCTAAATCATATGGTTGACCCAACTGCAGATATGTCCATAAAGTGTTTTCTTCTTCATGCCTTTTTATTATTGAGTAACAACTTTTTTTTTTACTTTTTATTTCAACTCTTGGTCCTTTGAGCTTAAGGCAATTCATCAATTCCCCCAAGGGGACTTGGATGCTTTTTTGTTTTTGTTTTGTTTTGCTTTTTCCTCACCAAGACCTTTTAGAATGAGATTTCATCTCTCTTTCCCCCCCCTAGAATAGCATAATGATTCCTATTTTTTACTACCTCTACTCAATGATCCCCAAACCACAAGGTATAACTAGCTCAAAAGAGTCCTCCTCTCTGGGAATATAGTCCAAATTATTAAGAATTTGACTTGGATTACCAAGGAGATGTGAAGAACTTATCTTCATTTTGTTTGGCTTCCTCTATAAGTTCCTTGATAAGGGATCTTCTCAGGCATCTCTTGCTTCTTGCGTCTGGATGTCAAATTTTCTATTCAACTCTGGTTTTTTCCTCAAGAATGCTTGAAAGTCTTCTATTCCACTGAATGACCATATTTTCCCCTGAAACAAAATACTCAGTTTTGCTGGGTAGGTGACCCTTGGGTTCATTCCCAGCTCTTTTGCTCTCTGGAATATCATATTCCATGCCCTTAGATCCCTCAGTGTAGAAGCTGCCAGGTCCTGTGCCATTCTGATTGTGTTCCCACAATATTGAAATTGTTTCTTCCTGGCTGCTTGTAGTATTTTCTCCTTGATCTGGGGATTCTGGAACCTGGCTATAATATTCCTGGGTGTTTTCTTTTTGGGGTCTTTTTCAGGAGGTGATCTGTGGATTCTTTCAACCTCTATTCTGCCCTCTGGATCTAAAACATCAGGGCAATTTTCCTGAGAATTTCTTGAAGGGTGATTTCTAGGTTCTTTCTTTGATCATGGGTTTCGGGCAGTCCAATAATTTTTAAATTGGATCTATTTTCTATTGGATCTATATAGATCTATTGGATCTATTTTCCAGGTCAGTGGTTTTTCCCATGAGATATTTCACATTGCCTTCTACTCTTTCACTTGTTTGGATCTGCTTAACAGCATCTTGGTTTCTCATAAAGTCATTAGCTTCCATTTGCTTCAGTCTAACTCTGAAGGAATGAATCTCCTCAGTGAACTTTTGAGATTCTTTTTCCATCTGGCAAATTCGACTTTTTAAGGCATTCTTCTCCTCATTGCCCTTTTGGGCCTCCTTTGCCATTTGAGTTAGTCTATTTTTTAAGGTGTTGTTTTCCTCAGTCAGGCTGTTGACCCTCATTTCATACTTTTCTTGCATCCTTCTCATTTATCTTCCCAATTTTTCCTCCACTTCTCTTCTTTGATTTTTAAAGTCTTTCTTAAGGTCCTCTATGGCCTGTAACCCGCTCATATTTTCCTTTGGGGCTTTTGGAGCAGGATTTCTGACCCCACAGTCCTCTGACTGTTCCATGCTTCGATCCTCTTTGCCCCCAAAGTAGGAGTCTAAGGTTGCATTTTTCTATTTAATTTGTTTCCTTTGCCTTGGCATGTTGCCACTTAATTACTTGACTTTTGGGCTTGTTGCCACACTATGGCTCTGCTGCCAGACAGGGGAACTTTCGTCCCGAATGTGTGGGGGACAACTTCCATTTTGGGCAAGCTGGAAACCCACCCATGACCTCCACCCCAGATCACAATCCAGATCCAGGGAGGTTAAAGCAAGAGTGATTACCCCCCCCCCAAGACTGATTGCTGGATCTCCCTGCAGTTCGCAGGCCAGGAGCTAGAGCTGCCTCTGAGAACTAAAAAATGGCGTGTCTCCTCAGCAGCTTCTAGCCCGAAGGGGAGGAAGCCGACGCCTTCCCCAAATACTGGTCCCAAAGTCCATAGGGCACTAACCTCTCACTTTGTCCTAGCCATGTCTGTGTTGATAATTCTGGAATTGCCACAGCTGCTGGTGTTCTGGGGTCCCTCCAGCTGGCTGCTGGCCCTGCCGCCCTGGGGCTAAAACCTCGACTCAGGCAGACCTGTGCTTGGCTCCCCGCTCACTGTGCTGCCAGCTCCCAGACCACTGCACTGGTCCTACCTGCAGGGCTGCTGGGCTGTCCTCAGTGGGAGGTTAGCTTCTCTGTGTCATTCTGTGGGTGCTGGGGCTCCAGAAGTCGTTCAGAGGCCCCTTTTACATAGTTTGGAGGTGATCTGGGGGCAGAGTGGCTTGGATGAGCTGTTTCTACTCTGCCATCTTGGCTCCACCCAAGTGCATTGTTATATGTTAAAAGGGAATTTTCTCATTTGAGAGTTCTTTAAACCAATGAAATCATACATCTAGTTCCCTTCCCTGCTGACACTAAAAACCCAAGTGAGGGTTTGCAGGCACTTTGCATACATGATGGACACACCCACTCTGTGAGGCAGGTACTCTTCTCCATCCTCATTCACTTGTTCCTAAAGGTTCCAAGAAGGAGAGCTTCCAGAAAGTTTAAACTGTCATGTTGTTACTCATTTCTGGAGCATTCCAGAAAACTCATCAATAGAAGAAAAGTGACTATGTAACATCATCAGCCTGGAATCTTTGGATATGATCTTTTCCTCCTGCGGTATATCTGCTGCTATGCTTGTTATCTGGCTCCTGCCTCCCATTAACAGAATCCCTGGTGGAAAGCTGTTCCCCGACTTTAGATTATAATGCTCTTGTTAATGATAAATTGATGAAGAGCGGCTTTTTTAGATTAGGTGAGTGGTCCTTTGATAATGGGGTTGGAATCAGGCCAGGGGTTTTATTCTACTTTGCCTGGAGAGTGAGAACTACCTAAAATATTCCTTTTTTTGCATGCCACTAGAAAGTGATTCAGTCAAAGTATTCCAGCTTTTCATTTTAACAGAACAATCCCAGCTTCAGAGAGGTGGCTGGTAGGGTTTTGTTTTTTTTGTTTGTTTGTTTTAAATTTTTTCCCCATGATATTATCTTCTGAGAATTGACATAACTTGAAGTGGACTGCAGGGTGTCACCCAAAAGTCACTGTGTACAAGAAGAGCCAGTGGAAAGCTGATATCCCAGTCACTTTCCCTTTGCCCTTCCCTGGTCCTAGCTTGCCCCATATCAAATTCCTATCCAGGTCTGTATCTATCTTTATCCCTGGTCCATTGCATTAAGAAGCCCCTGGGAGACACCAACAGATTCTAGTGGTTCATGACTGAGACAAAGTTTATGAAGATTCAGTTTCCATTTGAGATCCCAAGGGTCATCCTGATTTTATTTTGGAGAACATAAATGCCCCTAGGATTGCCCCCAGAATAATGATACTAATAGAAATCATTTTTTCTATTGGGAATAATTTTAATTTTGAACACACATATTAGGATATATCCAACTTAGACCTTGGATGGGGAAGCTGACACATTATCCATGAACAAAGTAAAATATCAGAGCAATTCCCATAGCAAAATATGGCCTAGGCTGTATCTGAATGGACTGAATGTTATAATTGGAAATCAACCCTCAACTACCAGGGAGGTAATCAAGGGTAGACAGAGCACATGAAATCTCACAAGGACCTCAGAAATAACTTAGCCCAATAGAAAGCCTCAGGAAGAACCCACACTACAAAATTCCCAATTAGTCTTTTCTTAGCAACTAGCTGGCACAGTATGCAGTGATGGGACAGGGTTTAAATCCTGGAGACAGTCTATCAAAGATGAACTCTATTTCAGTTAGTTTGTGTACCAGACATTGATATTGACTTCTTACCAGGGCTTCATTGGTACCACTAATAAGAAAGTCTCCAAGTTTACACCCCACCCTCAGCAGCACACACAGAATAACAAGGATCTACAATAAAAACACTGATGCTGCCCTATAAATACAGATAAAATAGTTCTACCTTGGACCAAGAATAAAATCCACAAGTTTGGGAAAAGTTCACAAACTCAGGAAAACCTAAGGTCAAGTCCTGATTCAGACTTTTAGTAACTATGAACTAATCACCTAATCTTGCTTAGTCTCAATTTCTTCATCTGTTTAATAGGTATGAATAAAATGCTAATCATAGCACTTACCTCACAGAGTTATTTTAATAACTTATTTTGTTATTTAACTTATTTAATAAGTTATTCTAAGTTATTTAAAATTTGTAAATGATTTAAGTAAAGTACATTGAAAACTTAGAGTAATATAACATGTTAGCAATAATAACATAAGACATTAAGTGCATTTCCATAACAATAATCACAATTACAAAGATCTCCAGTGAGATGGAACCCAGGAAACCCATTTTACTTTTGAATAAGAAGCTTAAGATTGCTTCTTTATACATTTTGTCCTTTAGTTTTTTTCTCTTCTGCATGAAAGCCCCTTGCAGAGAAGCCATCATGTCCTCTTGAAATTTCTTTTCTAGGCTAAACATCCCAGTTAAAATTATAAATCAATTTCATTAATGAATACAAATGTAAAAATTCTAAGTAAGATACTAGCTAAAAGATTAATACAACATATTACAAAGATAATGCATTATGAACAAGTGGGATTTATACCAGGAATGCAGGGATGGTATAAGATAAGGAAAACTATTAACATAAATGATTATTTCAATTAATAAAAGTAAAAAAATAAAATTATATCAGTAGATCCTTCCACTAATCTTTAAACAGCATAAAGTGGATACTATTCATTAACCAGACTTCTCATTTCTGGATAGTCTCAAGTTTATCCATGTCCTTCCTAAACTATAGCATCTAGAATTGAAAATAATACTTGTGATGTAGCCTGACTAGGCCAATAGCACTCCCCTCGGTCCTAGACACCAAGTCTCTCTAAACAGTCAAAGATTTCATTAACATTCTTGATTGCTGTACTGTGATTCTCAAGGGGAGAAAAACACAACACATTGCTCCCTTGGTTGCATTCGTGGTGGTCAGCACACTGGGGAAAACTTGAGGAGCCACAACCATCTCAGGAAAACCCAGACAAAGCCTTAATGCCCTTTCAAAGTTTTAGAACCTTATCTCATTCTGTTAATTGCTATTTCCCAGACCAATAAATTTTTCCTCAAGGTACCAAGATTGTGGCCAGTCTGTTTACTCATCAGCAACTGGTAACTGCCCTTGTTTTTACTCAAACGCCTGAGATATCACTAATTCCACAGAGAGAATACAATTGCATCATGTAATGTATCCAGATCTCACTCCATCTCTGTAATGCTTTGTTAGTTACAATAATAGCTAGCACTTATAGAGTACTTTAAAATTTGCAAAGCCACTTGATGCATAGTATCTCATTCGATCCTTCCTTGAAACAATCACAGGAGGTAGATGCTGTTGTTATCCACATTTTACAGATGAAAAAAATTAAGACTGAAATTAAGATGAAATTTAATGAAATTTAAGATGAAAATTAAGATGAAAAAAATTAAGTGATTTGCCTAGGGTCACATAACTAAGTGTTTGAGGTAAGACTCAAACTCAGAACTTGATGATTCCAAGTCCAAAGCTCTCTCCATTGTGACCCCTAGCTATGATAACAGTGGCTCTCATTTTCTTCATCTATGAAAAAAAAGAGTACTTTGGACAGCATTATGCCTAAGGTTTCTTTCAGTTCAAAATCCTCTGAACCTGTGATCCTTTCTAAGTAAGCACTGTTGCTGCTTAAGTCAGGAGGCTGACTGCCTTTGATGTGGCAGGCTGAGTGGTACCATTCTTCATCTACTGCCTGCTTCTGTTTGAGTCTATAGTACCAATACCCAAAACTAAGGGTTACTTGGGTTAGAACAAGAGCAGACTTTGGAAGTGAGAGGGTTCTTACTATTTATTCAACAGAGAACCTGCTCTATGGCAATATTTACAATCTTTTAGAATTAGGGCAATTTTTTTAACATCCCACAGTTTTTGATATTCACATAGGATTGGAGTTGTAAAATTGGTACCTTTCAGCAGAAAAAATGTATAATGACAAAAGCTGCTCTAAGTAGATTGTGATTTTAAGTGAATTTTTATTTTATTAATCATAATTTATTAATTACCAAAGAGAGAGGAATCATAGTTTAGTAGAAAAAAAGGCTGGCCTTAGAGTCAGAAAGAATCAGATTCAAATCCCATCTTTGACATTACAAGCTTTGTGACCATGAGCATTCAACTTAGCCTCTCCGATAAATTCTCTAAGTTGATCAGCTCAAGTGAAGCTAGCTTCCATACCAGGGCTTCCCTACACCTTTGAAATCACTGGTCTAGACCAATCATAAGAACATTTGAGAAATGGAACTACATATATGTAATAGGCATTCAATCTAGAAAAGGTATGTCTGCCTATTTTCACAATTGCATATATATCTGAGAGTCCTTGCAGTAATCTTATGACTCCCCTAAATTCCCCTAGCTTGGGGGAACCACTGGTCTATAGTGTTGGATGCCTTGCCTGTTAATAGTACCTATATGATTAGTGCCTGGAACCAAAGAGATCTTCCTTTCTTGAGTTCCCAACCTCATAACCTAGGAAGGAACTGAGAAATAATTTTGAACCTTAGGTCAAAGGGTCTTGCTGTCTAACCCAGGGCTCTGTTGGAAAGGTCTGAGACTGGGATTCTCCTTGGATGCCAGAAGCTAGGGACAGCATGATTGGGATCTTTCCTAAATAATTGTATTCACATAGTGACGACTTCTTGATTAAGTCCCAGGGCCAACATGGAGCAATGGAAAAAGTGTTGGGTGTGGAGTCAGGGGACTCCAGATTCTGCCTTGTTCACTAACCATCTGTTTGATCTTGGGCAAATCATTTGATCTCTTTCAGTTTCCTCAATTGTAAAATGAGTTGTTTGTACTAGTTGACCCCAAAATTCTATTCCAACTCTACATTGATGATCCCCTTTTGGGAGAGACAAGTACTTCTGGTGACATGATTGTGACAAACATATTTAAAATAAATGAATGTTCAAGTTGTTTTTAATGACCATTTTTGGAGGTTGATGATGCTTTATCTATTATTTCCTAAGATTTTTTTTTTTTTTTTGCAGGGGGCGGATAGCCACACATCACACACCATCACTTTTTTCCAATATGAAAGTAGGCATGAGAAGTCCCTGTCTTGTCTCCTAGCACATATTTTCAGGCTAAGAAAAGCTCAGGGCCTGATAGGGAAGTGTGTGTGGGGAGGGGGTAGAGAGTGGGGGGGAAGAGGTTGTTCCTTGGGTGATGGCATCCTGCAGAGCCAGGGCACAGTGTGGTAGAGCAGCAGCAAATCCTATTTATTCAAGTTTTCAGATTACCCCCTTTGCATACGGTGCCTCAGGCACAGAGTGGCTGGGGATCTTATTTTTGCAGAATTAAACCATTTAATGGATTTTCTCCCCATGTCCTGAGACTCCTTTTAGGCTGGGAATGTCTCCTTTTTCCATTTTGTAAATTGGATCCAAATGACAAAAGATCACAAGCAAAAGCACATTTCTAGTCCCTCACAAAATGAAAATAAGTCATTAATTTTTTTCTTTGAACATCAAGCAGGCTTTGGTTGGTTTTAAATTTTTACAAACCTGGTCTTGAACTCCCAAGCAATATCTGAGTGTCAGGTTTAGGGTGGGCTCTGTCGTATAAGAGATATACCCAGGGAAAATGCACATCAAAATGACTTCACAAATTTTTGTTTTGTTTCTTTTTATCTGGAAAACAGCCTTACTAAAGGGTTAAAGCCTGGACAAGAAAGAAGGATTTTTACATAAGAGACCCTCTTCCTTATTTCTTCCTAATGCACAGAAATTGGACCCTGCACATTTCAAGCAATACATTATAAGCTTCTGACTTGCAAATTTCCATGCTGAAATATAAAGGTGGTGGAGAATTGTAAGAGCAGAGGTGGAAATGGGTGGGAGAGTAGGGGACCTCTTAGCACCAGCAGTATGCAAATCACTTGGATAATGAGGGTTCCCAGAGTAAATAATTTCCATCTCTACTACCAATAAGAATGCTACCCCCCCAAAGTCTTTCTCCACCTCTGATACATTGGAAACAAATTATTTCCTACCCTCCATTCCTGAATAAGCCCTGAAGTAGGGTTAGTTAGGAAATACTGGAGTGCTTCTCTCTGGGGTCCCCTACTTTATACTTGTAGACAGAGAACATTAACATGTATGTTGGCTCAATGTATGTTTTGCATAGTTCAATTTGTTTTATCATTTGAATGCATGAGAGTGGTATTGCTTCACAAAACGCATTAAGCATTCTCTGGGTTTGGAATTCATCAGACATCTCAGACATTTCTGCAGAAAAGCAGAGGGGTGTGGGAGGTTATCTGTGCATACTGTGTCCAACAGAGAAAAGCAAGAGTTAGAAATGAAATGGGTCAGCAGCATCTGTGCTGTTAGCTTAAAAATGACATTTCTGTCTTCCATCACTCTTCCCCACTACCAATCTTGACACTCATTCTGAACCACAAGACCCCAGGTATCTGATGTGGATTTGGCACTCCTTCATCTTGAAGGGGTAGACCACTGTAAAATAGTAGCCAGACTCTATCAGCACTTAAGATAGGGAAAATGATTGTGCCTGCTCATTGATAGACTGATTGACCTGGGGCTATCAAGGAACAGAAGCTCAGGGAAGGGACAATTTTACCAAATAGCCACAATTATCTGGATTAGATATACAGCTGATTCAGTGACCTGGAGCATAACCATGTTTAGGAACACCTTCAGATCAAATAATACAATGGGCATGAAATGCTTTGAGCAAGATAAATAATACAAATTCAAGGAACTATTATTTGCACTTGAAAATTTTGCTTCAGGATTTGTGTTTTTGTTGTTGCTTGTTTGTGTTTTACTCTTAATGCATATCTGTGCTATAGAATCTAAACTTCCTGAGGGCAGGGACTGTTACATTTTTGTCTCAAATACCTGGGGTTTATAACTGTATCTGGCACATAGAAGATACTTAAATACTTTCAATCATTTGTGTGGGTTGCGAGCTTTATTGTTTCTCCATTCAAGTCATGCTTATTAAGTACCTATTGTATGCACAAAGTGCTTAATTAATGAGCTGTGATTGTACTGATATGTATTTATACACATACTAATACAAATATACATACATACATACATATACACACATACACACATATACCCATGTATTACAGCTAGGTAATGTACTAAGTGCTTTTTACAAACATTATTTCAGATTATTCCTCCCTCCCTCTGATGTGAGTTAGTTACACAGTTTACATCAGTAGCAGGATTTGAATGCAAGTCTTCCTGATTCTGAAGCTAGATCTCTATCCACTATGCCACGCTGTCTCTTTAAATTAATAGTGCACACAATTAATGAAAACTGAGGCATGATTAAAGCTGTTCACAGACTCTAACAATGAAAAAGATAATGTCATCTGGTCTATACATATTCTTATCTGTAACACCCCTCATATCTAGCATCTGCTTGAAGTCCTATGGATGACCACTGAGTGATGCCATAAAGTATAGAGTAATGGACCTGGAGTCGGGAAAACCAGAGTTCAAATGTGACCTCAGCCTCTTAATAACTGTGTGACCCTGAGTAAGTCTCTTAACCCGTTTGCCTTACTTTCCTCATCTGTCAAATGAGCTCGAGAAGGAAATGGTGAACCACTCCAGTGTTTCTGCCAAGACAATCCCAAATGGGGTCATGATGAAATGGATGTAATTGGAATGATGGAGCAGCAGCAGCAGCAACAACAGCAAAAGGAATATGGAACTCATTCCCTTTTGAAATAGCTCTTTACAATGTCTTCAAGAGACCTAATTATTAGCAAGTTGAATTCTGACCTAACATTTAACACCTAGCTCAAATGTGACTTTCCTTCATGGAGCTTTCCCTAACTCCCACCCTATCCTACCCCACCAGTAAGCTCATTGTTTATACCTCTCCTTCAGTCCTTGTCTTAGGCTATCTTATATTACACTTATTTATGTATATGTCATATCCCCCACTTAGACTAGATTTATTGAAGACAGGAAGTATATTTTAGCTAAGTTTTGTAATCTTCCATCCAGCACATTTCTCTGAATAATTTAATTAAATTATAGTAAATTTAAATCTCCCTCTATGCTTCTAGTTCTGACCAAGCAGAATGCCTATTGGTATTTCATATAATGTTATTGGAATATTTGAAGACAGTCAACCAACAAACATTTGTTTGTTAAGGTCTTTCTATCTGTCTGGCACTGTGCTAAGCATTAGAGGATGCAAAAAAAAAAAAAAGTCGGGGAGGCAAAAGCAGTCCTTGCCTTCAATTACCACATTCTTATGGGGGAAACAACATGTAAATAAGTAGGTCCCTACAAAGTAGATAGAAGGTAATCTGTAAAGGGAAGTCATTAGCATAGAGGGAGAATGGGAAAGCCCTTCTATAGAAGGGTGAGCATTGAACTGAAGCTTGAAGGAAGCTTGGGAAACTAGGGGGACAGGATACCAGGCATAGGGGAGAGTCAAGGCACAAGGCACAGAAATGGGAGCTGGAGTCTGATCTTTGAGGAAGTGTAAGCAGGCCAACAAAGCTTGTTTGTAGAGTGCATGGAAGAGAATTGAGACATAAGACTGGAAAAGTAGAAAAGGGTAGGTTGTGATGAGATTCAAATGCCCAGCCCAGGAGTTTTTAATTGATCCTGGAGGCAACAGGGAACCACTGAAACTCATTGAGAAGGAGATCTGTGAAAAAGGCCAATACTTTAGAAAAATTGCCTTTGCAGCTCAGGGGAGGATAGAGTGGAGAAGAGAGAGACTTGAAACAAGAAGAGCAGTTAGAAGAGTATTGCACTGATTTCAGCAAGAGATGTGAGGGTATGAACTAGGGTTGTGCTGTATGCCCAGAGGTAAAAGGTAGAAACACTCCACGTTATGCTAATTGGTTCTTATAAGAGCCCTCTGAAGCTGAGGTGTTATTGTCCCTATTTTATAGATGAGGAAACTGAGGCTTAGGTAGACAAGTTTCCATTTGGCCTAATGTTGGAATCCAGCTTTCTTTTGACTTCAAGTTCAGCACTTTGTCCTTCAGAAAACCATTCCTTCCATATCCTGTCTCTCACTCACTTCTTCCAAGTCTGACAATGCAGCTTTTGACCCCATTACTTTACTGAATCTACTCTCTCTAAGGCTACCCAAACCTATTGTCTGTTCTATACAAATGACTTTTCCCAGTCCTACTTGACCTTTCTGTAGCCTTTAATGCCACTGACTACTACCTCAGCCCGTATACTCATTTTTTCCTTGTCTTTAGATCAAAGGGCCATAGATTTGGAGCTCAAAGGGACACCTGGTCATGTGGCCCAACATTCCCTTTTATAGATGAAAATCTGAGACTCAACGAGGAAAAATTATTTGCTCAGGGTCACACAGGTGGTAAGTTGTGAATCCAGGATTAGAACTCAAGTCCTTGAACTCCAAATCCAACACTCTTGATTCTAAGTCAACCTCCTATTCATAATGGAGGGGAAAAGCATTTTTGAGATGTGGGATTTAGGAATCAATGGGTTTGCCAGGGTAAAATGCTCATTTGTGAACTAGATTCTATTATAATCAATCAATCCACAGTTATTAACTGCCATATAGAATATGGAAACTATTCCATTTCTCCTTTTTCTAAAGGGAGCACTGGTATGAGTGTGAATATTATGGTTAAACTTCATAAATGGCTCCTAGTTGTAAAAGAACAACCCCAACCCTAAACTCTCCAAAACCAAAACCTAAATTTCATAGCAACACCAGAAAGGCATCAGTCCAAAACGGACATTTGATTGGACTTTCAAAAAGGACAGTGCCCAGGCCCTCATGAGATTTTTTTCCTTTAAAGGCATATAGCAGGGGGAATGTTACTTCTTTACTATTCATGCACTCCTGCATTTGAATATCTAAATGATACCTTCCCTGACTTGTGGAAGTTTCTCCCTGACAGGGATGCTCTGAAAACATCTTTCATGGCAACTGAAATGTTGATATAAATATCTGAGGGAAATATCCTAATCACAGAGTACATTGAACAGACTCACTGATCTCCCATACCTGGAAAAAAGATTTTCAAACAGACTTTGTCAGTTCAGCCCTGGCATTCCTTGTCAAACAAAAGCCTGCCTAAAGACAGATTTCAAAAGCAGACAATGCAGCACTCGCTAACCTGCAGAAAATCGAAAAGGATCAGGGAGGCAGAGAACAAATAGAATAGGGAAACACCGAGAACAGGAACACAGTGCTCAAAACCCATTTCAGAAAAAGCCAAATCTGTTTAGAGAAGGCTGCATCAATAATTAAACATGAGTAAGTAAAAATTCCAGGTCCCTTATTTGCTGGGATTGTTTTAAGTTTTGTAATGCAGAAAGGAGACAATCGATTTGATATGAAGCAAAAAAAAATGGGCTGAGGCTTAGAAGAAAGGGAAGGAGGGAAGAGTGAAGGTCCGCAATCCTCTTTCTTGGTGGGATAATGGCAGGGTTAACTTTCATTAATGGGAAACCCAGACTTCTCCCTAGATCTGTCCACTTTAGTCAGCTTAAAATTTAGGTCAGGAAGCTGGTATCAGAATCGGCAGCATCTTTATCTGACTAAAGAAAATAACAACACCACCTGATCCCTGAACTCAACCTTATCTGCCATGCTCTTTCAGAAAAGAAGCCGTAGAGCCCAGTGCTACTGTAGTGGATGGTGTGGTGGACAAGAATCTGATGCTTTGTGACGCACCTTGACATGAACCGCTGTCCGTGGCTGTTCATGAACAATTCAAGAGATTACCTTTAGTTTTTCTTTTGGACCCATCCCCTCTTTTACTAAGTCTTTATGCCTCTTTGTGATATGAAGGGAACCCAGCATTCTTCAAGGCAATACCAGCAAAGAGCAGGTTGTAGAGATTTTGGATAGAGGCCCAGTGATGAATTCAACTAACCAACCAATCAATCAACAAATATTTATTAAGTACTCACAATTGGCAAGACGCTGGGGAAGAGAAGACAAAAGTGAAAGCCCCTGTCTTCCAGGAGATTCTATTCTACTTGGGAAAACAATATGTATAAAGATAAGCAAATGCAAACTATATCCACAGTAGATACAAAATAATTTTTTTTGTGGGGGAGGGAAGAGGAGGAAGAAGTAACTGCTGGGGAATCCAGAAAGGCCTCATGACACATGAGCTGAACTTTGAAGGAAGCTAAGAATCCTAAAAAGGAGGGGAATGTATAAGCAGTATGTCTGAGGACTATGACATTTGAATCATATGAAGACTAGCTTAGCTAAATCCCATGATGCCATCAGGTGATAACTCCAGAAAGTGTTAAACATATTAAGTAGCCCTGAGTCCTGTGACAGTGACAATAGTTGAATAGTATGAATGAAGCAGAGGGTAGTAAGCAAAGAGTTTAAAGTTCAAAGAGAACTTTCAGTGACCCTGAACTACCTGAAACAGTATCATCTTTTTAGGCATTAATATTCTTCTAGTGAAGCCATATTATCTGTGAATCATAGAATGCCAGTCTTCAAAGAATTAAAGTTGGAGGTCATGGTCAAAGAATAGTGGAAAGACACATGGTAGATGTGAAAAGGCTATGGTATAATAATATAGATATGGAGTAAAGGCCTTCACTGCAGAGACTATGGGCTAGAGTGCAGTGGATAGAGTACCCCAGCCTGGAGTCAGGAAGACCTGAGTTAAAATCTGGCCTCTGACACTTACTAGGCTCTGTGACCCCAGGCAAGTCATTTAATCCTCTGCCTCAGTTTCCTCATCTGTAAAATGAGCTGGAGAAGGAAATGGCAAACCATTCCAGGATCTTCACCAAGAAAACCCCAAATAGGGTCACAGAGAGTTGGACATGACTGAACAACGAAACAGAGATTATATGATCAATCATGTAAGGAGAGTGAAGGGATAACTGAAGGACAGTTAAATACTCCCTTGGTACCCATGCAATGTCAAGAGAACACAAGGAAGGCCCCCAGAAAAATCAGGCAGACCCACTTAGAAAGACTGATGGGAGGACATAGATATGAATCTTGCAGGATGAGAAGATTAGGTGAGACACAATCTATGTTCTCAGAGGGAATGTTTACACTGATGAATCCATCAAAGCTTTGGAGCAAAGCAATATGAATTTTGGGCAGCTGGATGGCACAGTGGATAGAGTGCTGGGCCTGAAGTCAGAAAGACCAATCTTCCTGAGCTCAAATCTGGCCTTAGACACTTACTGGGTGTGTGCTCCTGGGTAAGTCACTTAACCCTGTTGGCCTTAGTTCCTCATCTGTAAAATGATCTAGAGAAGAAAAATGACAAAGCACTGTAGTATCTTTTCCAAGAAAACCCCAAACAGGATCTCATTGTGTGATACAACTGAAACAACTGAACAGCAACAACAGAAACAGTGGCAACAACAGAAACAGTGACAACAACAGCAAGAAGCCACTGAACATGCAATTTCCATCGACTATGGAGTCAGTAGACTAATGGAGGGATTGGGCTATTTTCCTATTGTCTTCTCTAGACATGGAAATTGAAGATGTAAAGAGGTTACAACTGAAATGCAGGTGTCTTATGTATGGAAGTGGAAGGGATCTCAGAGACCATCTAGTCCAACTGCCCCATTTAACAGAACATAAAACTGAGGCCCAAGGAAATTATGCTATTGTCTAAGGTCATTCATATAGCATCAGATCTGACTGCAGACCAGTGTTCTTGGCACTGTTCTGTGATGTTTTCTAAGGGAGTTCTCCCTAGAGAGCTGAATAAGGGAATTGGGATCATTTTATGTCCAAGAGAAACAAGAAATGTCATTTCCCAAGACATATTTTTCCCTGCACTGCTCCTGGTAACAGCAAACAAACAGGCCATTATGAGGATAATTGAATGTTACTTGCCAATATCTGTAGCACAGGATGAAGTAAAGAAATTCCATGAAGAACTTGACAAGATCCTCCAATAAATCAAAATATACTTTGATGTTTGATGAATTGGTGGATCATGGGACCATAGGTTTAGAGTTACAAGGAAACTTAGAGACCATTTAGTCCCACTCCTTTGTTTTACAAATGAGAAAAACAAAGCTTAGAGAGGTTACATGATTTCTTCATTTTCACACAGCTAGTGTCTCAGGGAGGATTTGAATTCAGGTCTCCTTTATTCCTGGAGGCATCTAGATGGTTCAGTGAAGAGATAGTTGGGCCTGGGATCAGGAAGACCTGAATATAAATTTGGCCTCAGACATGTATTAGATGTGACCTTGGCAAGTCACTTAACCTCTGTTTACCTTAATCCATTGGAGAAGGAAATGCCAAACCATCCAGTTCCTTTGTCAAAAACAAATCCCATGGACAGTATAGTCCATGGAGTCACCAAGAGTTGGACATAACTGAAAGACTGAAAAACAACTTGCTTGCTCCAATCTCAGTGCTCTATCTACTGAATAAACTATATTCCTCTTTATGGATTGGAAAGTAATCATTCGATAATGGTTACAACTATCTTAGAAGCTAAATTTCAGAACCATGGAAAGAGACCAAAGATTTGTGGTTTATTTAGAAGGCTCACCCCTGTATAGCATGTTAATCCTTTCAAGAATAGAATCAGAAGGCATTTGATGAATAACACCAGAAAAATGCGATTGATTACATCTTAATGGGAAACAATTGATTAAAGACATGGCAGTAATTTCAGAATTAGTGTGGAGTCAGCTCATTGGCCAGTTAGAGGAGAAGTTGAAGTAAATGCCAAATTAAAAGGAAGAAATGATAAAAATAGTAAGAATGTCACATGTGTAATTGTAGCATTGGACTTTGGAGGCAGAAACCAGGGTTCAAGTGTTGACCTTGCCACTTCCTAGTATTTCCATCTTGGGCAAATCACTTAATCTCTCTTGGTTTTCTCATTTATAAAATAAAAAAGTAGGTTAAATAAAATAAAAAGGTGGGACTAGAATGTGCAGCTTCAATCTTTTTAGTGCATGATGGATCCTTTTGATATTCTGATAAAACCTGTGGACCCTTTTTTGGAGTAATGTTTTCAAAGGCAGAAAAATGTTACATAGTTATAAAGGAAACAAATTGAAATAAAGATGTAATTTTTCTCCAAGTTCACAGGTTTCTTAAAATTTACCCATGGACCTCTTAGGGGAAGGGAGTGGTTTCTGGACTTTGGGTTAATCAGCCCAGGGTTACATGATTTCTTTAATTTTTGATTTTTTTTTTTTTTTTTTGCTTTTTGGAGGGGGGAGGGCAGGGCAATTGGGGTTAGGTGACTTGCCCAAGGTCACATGGCTAGTAAGTGTTGAGTTGAACTCAGGTCCTCCTGACTCCAGGGTCAATGGCCTATTCACTGCACCACCTAGTTGCCCTCAGGGTTACGTGATTTCTTAAGTTCCTTCTAGTTTCAGCTGATTCTGTTATTCTGTGACTTTGGGAGTATCACCCTGCTAAAAATCCTATTTTTACATAATACAGCTTTAATGAAAATGCCAATGTTGCAAAATGAAAATGACTTGCTGATAAAGAAGATTTGAATGACGCGTATGAGGCTTTTATGTAATTTAAATTGAGTTTTTGCGTGCCCTAATTCCTTAACTAAAGTAAAATGGAGGAATCCTTATGTTTCCTCTCTCATCACTATGCAAATAAAATAGAATATCCCTTCAAGAAAATTCTGAGGGTAAATTGGCAATTTCCTTTCCCTCGGAAAATCCAATTTTCTGGATTGACCCTGGGCCCCACCCATTCACAGAAAGTGGATTTATTTGTAATGACATGGGGCAATTTTGTTAGGACTATAGGGGTATGGCTGATTGGTGTCTACAGAGGTGTATAGGAGACTGTCTAGAAGCCCATTATTTATCAGTTTGGTAATTCACTTTGTTTCAATTATTGAGATTTTGAGATGATTTTCAATTTCAAAGAATGCTTCCCCATAAGGCCTATTTTAAACATTTTAGAAACAGATAGGATTACTGTGTACATATACAGTCAGGTTGATAGATCTTGTTTAAAGGCATCAAAAAGCCCCCCCCCCCCCCCCAGTCTGTTCTTTAAATTTAGTTATAGATTAAAGACATGACAGTAATTTCAGAATTAGTGTGGAGTCAGCTCATTGGCCAGTTAGAGGAGAAGTTGAAGTAAATGTCAAATTAAAAGGAAGAAATGATTAAAATAGGAAGAATGCCCATATGTACAATTATAGCATTGGACTCTGGAGGCAGAAACCAGGGTTCAAGTGTTGGTCTTGCCACTTCCTAATATTTCCATCTTGGGCAAATAGTTATAGAATATCTTACTCTGTGCTCATTGTTGTGCTAGGCACCATGGGAGACAGCGAAATATAAGACATGGCTTCTGCCCTGAAGACTCTTATCATATACTTGTTGAGGTAAAATTATCTCAAAAGAAACAAACACTGGATGGAAAAAGACAGTATTATCATAAAATATGGAAGTGTATGGTGCCTGGCTGGTTTCCAGCTCTTGATTATTGGTGATGTCGGGGTTTCCACTCCTTTGTGATGAGTTGCTCTGTTTCCTAGGACTAAGGATTAGAGCCAATCCTGACTTACCCTAAAATCCCAAGGTTTTGGGGAGATACAAGGGCCATTTGAGACATTAGCCTATGTCCAGAGGAAGACTTGTACACCACTGAAAGTTTAACTACCACTGCTGTAATCATCACAAACTGGGGGCTGGCAGAACAATTGTCTCTCCTTGAATGGGCTCAGTGTCAATGTCAATGCCCAGAGCGGGGTTTGGGTTGGCACAGGAGATCTTTCTGTGTGTCCCTAAAAAAAGAAAAAATCTTACAACCCAAAGCAGGGAAATGGGCTAAGTTCAGAAAGGTTCATTACTAGAGAGCTGGGAACCAAGTGATGAATGTTTTCCCTATGGAATCCAAGAAAACTGTCTACTAAAGGCTGTGTGAATTGTGATTGTAATTACAGTTGGTTATCATAATTCACAAATCTTTCAAGTCCTGAAGTGAATCTATCAGCAGCCTGAAAAACAGATGGGAATGGCAGAAATTGATATAATGGACACCAGCTAGGAGTCAGTGCTTCAGAGTGGGCATCTGAACTATGATAGTGGCTGTAGAAATAGAGAGGAAGGTACAGTGATCTGAAGCATTTCAAAGGAAAAAGGTACCTAGCTCGGTGAATGGTTAGGTGAAGTCATCAAAGAGACCCTTCAAATTCTGAGCCTGAGACAGTTGTTGGGTCATTGAGACAATGAATGGATGAATGAAAATATGTTTATTAAGTGTTTACTTATACTTTACATATTCTTGACATTGCTAGTTGTTGGGGGGTAAAAATTAAAATAAGCAGGACTGTCTATGTCCTCAAGGTACTGATAGTCTAATAGGGGAAGACAATACACACACACACATATTACACATATTGTACATATTGTGTGTATGTATATAAATACACACATATATGTATGAGAGAGAGAGAGAAAGAGAGAGAGAGAGAGAGAGAGAGAGAGAGAGAGAGAGAGAGAGAGAGAGAGAAGAGAGGAGAGAGGAGAGAGGAGAGAGGAGAAAGGAGAGAGGAGAGAGAAGGCCATGAGGGGTGTTTTGGTCAGGGAAGTCAGAGTGATGGTGATTGGAATAATGATGGGATTGGAAAGCAAGTTTGGGAGGTCTGAGGTCTGATTATTTCTCTCCCCCACCCCCATCCTGTCCCAGCACCATGATAATTACTCTGTCCTTTCTTCGTCTCTCATTAGACAGGTAAACAGATGGATACAACACCCTGCTTCCCTCTGGAAGTTCTCAGATGCCCAAGCCCTCTCCAGTGTCAGCCTAAGGGTTTGTGACAAGGACTGAAATCTTTTGAGTAGTCTCTAATTTTCAGCGACAGCCCTGAGAAGTTCTAGATGCACTTAGCGCCTCTAAAGAAGCCGCTAAATGATTTAACATTTTGGGGACAAATTGGTTCTATTAGCCTCTAGTGCCAAATTCACCAAAAATAACTCATTAGCTGTGCATTGTGATTCACTAGGGTGCCTTGATCTTGGCCAGAGTCCAAAGAATGCATTTGTATAAAAATGTTCCCATTATGGGGTGTGATACCTATTAATGGAACACCATATGCAGCCCCCGTGTTTCCTTTCACCACGTTCTCTCCGCCTTTCAATTGGGAAACTCTTGCTTTCTTACCATTCTTGCCAAATGACCTGCTTTGTAGGGGTTAAACTTAACCTAATGGGCTAAGGCTTGAGATGCTGCACCAATGAATCTTTCATCTGGATTCAAGCATCCTGATCTCCTCTTTTTCTATGCCTGCTGCCAAGTTAGACCCTTTAATTCCATCCTACCTTGAGGGGAGCAGGGGGAAGGAAAGGAGGGGCATCAGTGTAGGCTAGGCTCTAGCCCTGAACCTGCAGCCGTGAATGATTGACTAAAAAAGAAAAGAACAGGGCCACTTTTCATAGCTAAAGCAAGAATGACCAGCTGTGGTGACAGGCCTTTGGGCTTAGCCTGTCTGCATTAAAATTCACCAGTGCCCTCTGTTTTTAATCATGCAGTGTTTCAGTGATACTGGCTCAGGAAGTGCCCCTAACCAAAAGCTTCATGCTCATAAATAAAATCTGCTGTTCAGTGGTTAGTGCTTCCCCTACCATACTCTGAAATTATTTTGCATTCACTCTTTATATATTTTGAACATACTTTTCTGTGTACTCCTCCCTCTAAGGAGAATGTAAACTCCCAGATGGCAAGGGGTGCCCTGTTTTTGCCTTCGCATGCCCAGTACTGAGCATAATGCTGTACATGTTAGACATTCAGTAAATGTTTATTGAATCAAAATCCTCCAGTTTCCTTATTGGGTTGTCTCTTTTTCCTCACCATGTGAATTGAGGTGAGGGCATGATCTGTGGGGTGACTTACTTATGGAGGACCGCCTGTAAAGAAGTGGCATTTTACCAGAAGGCGCCAAAAACTCATCTTGCATTTGGGAATATTTATTAATGCCTCAAATTTACCCTCAAACCCACGATGTCTTGAGATCCAGAACCTGAGGGATAGGAGGTACACTTAGGGTTTAAATCAGTGAGATCACTACAGGATTGGGCCTCTGGTGCTTTAAAAAAAAATAAGCTTGGTAAAGAGTGATTGAGAAATATAGTTTTGGTCTGAAAGAAGGAAAGAAGGGAGGGAGCACAGAAGAAAATAAGCATTTTTAAACATCTACTCTATGCCAGACACTAGATTAAGCACTTTTTACAAATCTTATCTCATTTTACTCTCACAACAACCCTAGGAGATAGGCAGAATTATTTCCCCTATTTTACCATTGAGGAAACTGAGGTAGACAGAGACTAAGTGATGTGTTCAGGGTCATATAACTAGTAAGTGACTGAGACTAGATTTGTGTTCAGGTCTTCCTGACTCCAGGTCCAGCCCTCTATCCACCATGTCAGGGGGCATCTCCAGTCATCCTGATCTATGTTTTGTCAGTGGACCCAGAAGGGTCTGGAGGAGAAAGAGAGGCTGGTGACTTTGCACAGCCCTGCCTCACTTAAATCCAATTCACTTGCAAGTCCTGACATCACTTTCCTGATGTCATGGTCCTCTTCAAGAACAAAGGACAAATTCCACCACCACCACCACCATCACCAAAATTCACTATGTTACTAGCTCCCTCTGAAGGGGAAGAACATTTCCTCTAAATTAAAACATAACAAAGCCTTGGGATGGGAGTAATAATTTTCTCATATAACTCATTTACAATAAGAATACGATAATCATGTTTGTTCATTTATTCAATTAATATTTATTGAGTGTTAACTTTGTTCAAATCCTTTACTACAAAGATAAAAGATGTTCCCTTACTTCAAGGAGTTTATAATCTAGTAGGATCATAGTGAAAAGATAGAGTCAATTGAATCAATCAATCAACTACTCCATCCCAATTAAAGTAACTAATAAGATTCTCTATACATTGATTCCTTTATCAGGTAAGAATATCTCTATTGAATCAATCAATTGACTAAAGGCATTAAATTAGATATGAAAAGGTCTTTAATCAATCTGGAAGGAAAGCAAGTCAGAAAGAAGTGATTTGATAAGATGCCACATAGGAAGAATAGACCACATCCTTTGGGGTTTGGAAAAACAATCAGGAGGCTAGTCCAGATATAGGAATCCCAATAGTTAGCTTTCTAAGATATGGGAAACTTCCTCTAAGACCTTGAGATGGAATCACTTTGTGGGGATGGGGAGGGGGTAGATGCAATGCAGAGGCTTGACTGGACCTGTGAATTTTGAAAGGTTAGAAAATGTTGGACTTCTCATGAGCATCTTAGCAATGTCCCTGAAGTACTGGTGGTTGACAGCAATGTTTTCTTGGGGAACTAAGGACAAACTAGACTGAAGAAAGGCAATTTTAGGACTCTACATAGAGCCCACCAGAAAGCTATACCATAACCAAGTGGAATTTCATGAGGAAATCACAAGAGAAGAAAAGGAAGGGAAAGAAAAACCTTCTAACAATGAGGAGCTGTGAATCACCCCTTTGGTACAGGTAAATTCACTTTCCTCTTGACTATGTAGGTTCTTGTGGAAGAGTGTGTCCCCAGTTTACTGGGGATAGGTTTATACCAACTACTGTTGCTATACCTCCTTAGTAAATATCTGTTTCTAAAAGCAGATTAAGTCTGGCTGGCTAATTAATATAAACTTATAATCAATAGTGAGAAAGCACATCAGTGGGGGCTTATAAGTAATAGTCCTAACAAAAACTATTCTTAACACCTCAGGGTTATTTCTAGAACTCTGCCTGGAGCAATAGTTAATCCTTCCTCCAGAGACCCAGTCTGCCAGTGTGAATTATCTGGAGTTTGGCACAGTAGCCCAGAGCCTATGCTACAATAAGATTGTAGATTTAGAAGTGGAAGGAACCTTTGAGATCATCAACTCTTGATGTGCTTATTTTGCAGGTGAAGAGACTGAGGCTTAGAAAAGTTAAGTGACAACAACAACCATATCCACGTGGACCTTTAAGGTTCAAAAAGCACTTTACTTATAACAGGTAGTACTTATACTATCAATTCTACTTTACAAATGAGGCAAATGAGACCCAGAGAGATGAAGTCATTATGGCCTCACAATTCATAAGGGCATCAATTAGGAATTAATTTTCCTCCCAGGCTGGGCACTCTATGCTATGCTCCTTCATACAGCAACTCATGGGAGAGAGAGGATGTGTTGAATAGGGCAAAGGGCTCAGAGATTAGTGTCTGAAGAATTTAAGTCCAGTTTCTACTTGTTGGGTGACCTCAACCTCACTTAACCTCTTTTGGCTTTGATTAATTATCTTATCCTTCACCAAGGAACTCCTCCCCCCCTACCCCAAACAACCCTACAATACCCCTCTATGAACTTGATAGTGACCATCCGGAGCATCACTATCCTTCTAGTCACTCAGGGGCACAACCCTGATGTTATCTTTGCTCATTTACCCCGCATAGCAAATCAGTTGGCAAATATTGTTTCTGTCTCCACAAAGTCTCCAGCATATGCCCCTTGCATTCCATCCACACACCCACCAGTCTCTTTCAGGTCTTCATCACCTCTTTCCTGAACTATTGCAAAGCCTCTTATTTAGTCTTCATACCTCAAGCCTCTTTCCATTCAAATTCATCCTCTCTCTTCTCTCGTTTTGCTCTGCTCTTGACTCTCTGAATTTCTCCACCTCCAACCCCATGATCTTTTCACCTTGAAAGATACCTGGGATTCTTTGGCCCCTCTCTTAATTTCATCTGTCTCACCCTAGAAGACGCATCTACCCTTGCAGCTTCATTTTCCAATTGGTGAGTTCTTCTCTGGATCCTCCATATGAGGAAGTATCCAAGCCAGTCATGCTCAATTCTCTCTTTTCTTTGCTCTGCTTCTGACTCTCTAGACTTCACCTCATTTTCAGACCCCTTTACATGCTGTATCCTTACATTAAGATGAAGATTCCCTGAGGGTGGGAACTTTCTTCATTTTTTATTGTGTTTGCATTCTCAGTAGGTAGCACAGTGCTTATCACATTATAAGTGCTCAATAAAAATCTACCCATCTCTCATTTATCTATCTATCTATCTATCTATCTATCTATCTATCTATCTATCTACCTACTTATCTACCTGTCTATCCTCTTCAAAGCTACCAAAGAGATCTTCCAAAAACATAGGTCAGAGGATGTCGATTTTCCTCCTCCCCATCCCTAATTCTATCCACCCACCCATTAAACTCCAGTGGCTTTCTGCTATTTTAGGATTCAATAACAGCTTCTCTGTCTGGCATTTAAATCTCTTCACAATCTGCCCCCTTTCTCCATTCCCAGTCCTCTTACTAATTGTTCCCTTTCATGCACTCTTCCATTCATCCAAACTGGCCTACTCACTGTTTTCTTCACATATTGTGTTTCTCGGCTCTGTGCATTTGCCCTGGCTGTCTTCTGTGCCTAGAATTCATTCCATTCTCCTCTCTGCCTCTTGGACTTCTTGGGTTTCTTCAAGACTTATCTCAAGGACCATGTTCTAAAAGGAGTCCTCCTAACCCCCTAACTACTACTATACTCTCTGTATTTATTTTGAATATATTATGTATATACTATTACACAATATGTATATATCTCTATATATACAGATATATGTATACATATTAGAGAGAGAGAGAATATGAATACATGTATGTTTCCAGAATTTCATGCCCTTATAAATATCTTGAGTTGAATCAATTTGGGGCAGCTCACAGACAAGTCTAATTTAGAACTTATGATTAGGGCTGTGATTGTCTGCAAAAACTAAAATTCCCAGCATAAATCCTACCCAATCCCTCAATACCTGGCTCTAGTGACATTGCCTCAATTAAACACATATGTACATAGGCATATATTCTCTTCCTTTATAGAGTATAAGCTTTTTGAGAGCAGGAATTTTTTTCTTTTGTTTATTTATCACAAGCATCCAGCATAGTGCTGAATACTTAATAAATCAAAAAGCATGTATTAAAACACCTGCCATGTGTTTTAATACATGCTTTTTGTTTGATTGATTTCTTCAGCTGTAAAATGAAGTTGGTAATATTCTAGTGAGAAAAATCCTTTAACTGTAAATGTCATAAATATGAGTTATTATGATCATTAATACCTATAATTCAAGGTTGAAAGTGATAAATACCATAGAAAAGGTACAAGGTGATATGAGAGTCCAGGGGAGAAAGAGCATTTCTGACTAGGTGGGTTAGAGCAGGAGAGGCTTAATGGAGGCAATGTCATTGGAGGGATTGGGTAGGATTTATGCTGGGAATTTTAATTTTTCCAGCTAAATCATAGCCCTAACTTTAAGTTCTAAATTAGATTTGCCTGTGACATTCCCCAAATTGAGTCAAGTCAACATATTTCTGAGGGCATGAAATTCAGTAAACATTTATTTCTTTTTCTTTTGCATCTATCTCTGTAGAGGTCTTACTAAATTGTCTCGGGACCAAAGGAGGATTTCCAGTAATGTTTTTAGTCTAACACAGGAAATCTCTACAGCAAACACACAATTTTTAGTCTGATTTCTATATCAAAGAGTTTTGGACAAAAATCCAATATGAAGCAATTCTTAACCAGATCTCCAAAGCTTTCCATCTATTTGAAATTTTGTTAGTATATTGCCTTTCCTTCTCCAACCCCCAGTACTGTTGTTCTTGGGTAGAGATTTATTGTTCTTGAGTTGTTTCAGTTGTGTCTGACTCTTTGTGACCCCATTTGAGGTTTTCTTGCTAAAGATACTGGAGTGGTTTGTCATTTCCTTCTCCAGCTCATTTAACAGATGAGGAACTGAGACAATCAGGGTTAAGGGATTTCCCCAGGGTCACACAGCTAATAAGAGGCTGAGACCAGATTTGAATTCAGGTAGATGAGTCTTCCTGACTCCAGGCCCAGCACTCTATCCACTGTACCAAATAGCTTCCCTGAGAAAATTTCAGTTAGATAGATAGATGGCTAGATAACTAGATGAAGAGATAGATAGATATCATTCAGAGATGTTAGCATAGTTGGCAGACAATGAATTAATGATGAAAATTTGCATGGCAATGGAAATTGAGAACTTTGGGAAGTGGAGAAAATCTTTTCCCTGTGTCTCCTGGCCTCTTGTAGCTCTTAAAATCCTATGGATCTTAAATTCTGTCTTTAGTAGTAATTCCTCTTGCCTTCTCCAGGAAGCACTGGAGTTCTTTAGGTGAGTCTTTTAACTGAAATTTTTCTACCACATTAATGATTCATCTTGAAAAAGCAAAGTTACTATATAAAAGTAAGATTGGACTTTAATGTGCTCACAAACTTTTCTCAGTCTTGTTTTCACACTCTTCTTGTGGAAGTAGTTTTTCCTTTTCATGTGATATTTCCTTGAAGCAAAGTTTCACAGACAGAGTTAATCTCAGGCAGGGTCACTGCCTTGAGAACAATCATTCTTCCCATTGCATTCCAGATGGTGGATAGAAGAGAACTAGCAAGAGGAAGTATGGGATAAGGAATAGAGGACTGACTTTGTGGTTAAGGACACCTGGATTCCAATATTTTCTCTGACATATTTTGGTTGTGTGATACCAAGAAAGCTGGTTAACCTCTCAGTGTGCCTAGGCAAATTTACTATAACTTAAAGGTCAAGGCATCATAGACTTAGAGGGGAGAGAGACCTTAGAAGCCACCTAAATGCAATATATCCATTTTATAAATAAGGGAACTGAGGCCAAGAGGAGTCAAGTGACTTGCCCAAGGTCACACATGGTGGCAGAAACAAGTTTTGAATACAAGTCCTTGAACTCTGAAGTCCATCACACTTTCAATTATACCATATTGATTTCAAGATGAATTGGTGATTTCTATTAGTGAAAGGAGTTTCCATACAAGTAATCAAATTCCTGATAGTTATCAGGATTCCTGATACTCTGTCCTTGATTATTCTGCCTATATGTGTTAATAATACTAATTCTCAAATATGGGGTAAATTAAATGAGATGATTAAAATTAAAATGGGATGAATAAAATAAGCAAAAGTAACTACCAGTGTGAGAATTTCCTCTACCACTCCAGATTGCCAATAGTCTTTGATTCAGTAGGTGAGTTCCAGGATGCTGCTTGAGGGACAGGGAGGGGGAATGCTTGTCCAGGGTCACCTTAGTAATAATTGTCAGGGGCAGGATTTAAACACAGGTCTTTTTCACTCCCAGCCTACCACTCTACTATGCCATGCCACCTCTGTAATAGTGGTCATAATAAAACATGCAGTGAAATTTACCTTAAAAAATATGGAGACTTAGAGGAAAAAACCCAAGTCATGTGGGAGCAGTGTGAATTACATATTACCCCCAATGTCTTTTTTGCTGCTAGAGTTGTCCCAAGGATATTTGCTATGAATCTATAGAAAAAGAGTTTATATCCCTATGGTAGTCCAGGAATGGAATTGGGTCACAGACATGGTTGACTGGTCAACATGGCTAGAGAAAAGCCAGTGGGGAGCTTGCCCCAAGTGGATGATGATTTGGGGCATAGGCATGAACCTTGTGTGCATAGGTATCTGAAAGGGAGGGACCTCTTTGAGTGAGATATAGGTGTTGTCCCCTGCCCTTAAGGACCTCCTTAAACCTGCTAGAATGATTGTGAAAATTATATTCATTCCAGGTTATTGAGCAGGACTTGGGAGGCCACAGGGAGCTATACTCAAAGTGTATGTTTGTATATGAGTGGAGGCAAATGGCCCAGCTAGAATGCTACTTCTGACTGTGTCGTTCCTACTAGGTCAGATTGAAACTAAACTGAGACAAATTATATAACCCACTGTAATGTTAATAGGATTTAAAATCTTCCCTGCTTATTAATAGGCCTCAGATGAAGCCCATTAAGGGAAGCTTGCTTAGGAGAGGCTTGCTTGTAGAAAGACTTTTAAACTTTGTGTTAATTTCTAATTAGGCACTGAGTCATGAGGGTTGTGATCCCTCTGGCTCTAAAAAGGGTATATATACTCTAGGCTTAGCATTTTGCTTTGAGGCTCACTCTTTGGAAGAGTATTCTTTGTGATTTGACCAGATGAGACCCTGCATAGATGTTAAGGAGGCTCCTCTCCCTCCACCTTTGAAAAACCCAGATGTTGGGGGTGGAGTCAAGATGGAGGAGTAGAAACAGGACTTCCTCGGGGCTCCAGCTTTCACCTCCCCCAATTCATGTAAAAGGGGACTCTGAACAAACTTTGGAGCTACAAAACCCACAAAATGACACAGAGAAGCTAACTTCCTGCTAAGGACAGCCTGGCAGTCCAGCAAGGAGAGGCTCGTGCAGCACTCTGGGAGCCAAACCCAGGCCTGGATGAGCTGAAGGTTGGCCCCCATGGTGGGCCTGACCAGCAGCCAGCTAGAGGGACTCCAGATCACCAGCAGCTGTGGTCATTTCCAGAATTATCAACACATAGATGCTAAGGACAAAGTGAGAGGTCAGTGCACTGTGGACTTTGGGATCTAGTAGTTGGGAGCTGGGTTGGCCTCTTCCCCCAGGGTGAGAAGCCTCTGAGATGCTGCAGCCCTACAGCCACAGCCACACATGACTGCTTCAGCTCCTGGCCTGCAGACTGGAGGGGGACCAAGTGACCAGTCTGAGGGGTAATCACTCTTGCTTTAACCTGCTTGGATCTGGATTGTGGTCAAGGGTGGAGGTCCTGGGGTATGTGACCAGCTTGCCAGAGCATATGGAGGCTTCAGAGAGGGCACCCCAGTAATACCTCTGGCAGCTGAGAAAACCCCAGCATTTGGGACAGAAGCTCCCCAGTTTGGTGGCGGAGTCCTACTGTGGCAAAAAGCCCAAAAGTCAAGAAATTGAGTGGCAACATGCTCAGGCAAAGGAAGCAAAACAAACAGAAGAATCCAACATTAGACTCCTATTTTGGGGACAAAATAGATAAAGGTGTGGAACAGGAGGAAGACAATGAAGTCAGAACTCCTGCACCAAAAGCTTTCAAGAAAAATATGAGCTGGTTACACACCATAGAGGAGCTTAAGAAGCAGATAAGAGAAGTGGAGGAAAAATTGGGAAAAGAAATGAGAACAATGCAAGAAAATTATGAAATGAGAGTCAATAGCCTGAGTGAGGAAAATAACACCTTAAAAATAGACTAACTCAAATGGCAAAAGAGGCTCAAAAAGACAATGAGGGGAAGAATGCCTTAAAAAGCTGAATTTGCCAGATGGAAAAGGAATCTCAAAAGTTCACTGAGGAGAATCATTCCTTCAGAATTAGATTGGAGCAAATGGAAGCTAGTGACTTTATGAGAAATCAAGATGCTGTTAAACAGATCCAAACAAATGAAAGAATAGAAGGTAATCTTAAATACCTCATTGGAAAAACCACTGACCTGGAAAATAGATCCAGGAGAGAGAATTTAAAAATTATTGGGCTACTTGAAAGCCATGATTAAAGAATGAGCCTAGAAATCATCCTCCAAGAAATTCTCAAGGAAAACTGCCCTGATGTTTTAGAACCAGAGGGCAAAATAGAGGTTGAAAGAATCCACTGATCACCTTGTGAAAAAGATCCCAAAAAGAAAACTCCTTAGGAAAACTCCTAAGAAAACACCAAGATGTTGTGCTTCTCTCTCTGATAACTATATATGTATTGCCTTGGTCAGACAGTTGGATCTGTCTGTTCATCTGTACTAATTTCTCATATAGTTAGAAGCCCCGTATGTTGGTCTTTATTTCTTTGTTTGGATTTTCTCTATTTCCTTTGTTTGTATTTTCTCTGAAGTTCAGGGTTCTGGTTTTCCCCCTGAACTAAAGAATGTAATCAAAAAAAGATTGTTGACCCCTTGATCTTTCATATTAAAGCATATCTAAGAACCTGTGCTAGCAGCCATCCTGGGTATGCCAGACAATGTGCTTGCCACTACACCCATAGTATTAGGCACAACAGACTCATGTTTGACAAGAAACAAAGGCAAAGAATGTGAATGGATGGTACCTGGGCATGTAGGCAGGCCAAAAATAAATGGCAGCAATGAAGGAGTCAGCTTGGGCAGCAATAAGAGGAAGGGGAGGAGGAAAGAGAACAAATATTTATATTGCACCTACTATGTGTCAGGCACTGTGATAATCACTTTACAAATATTATCTCATTTGACCCTGTAAGGGAGGGGCTGTTTTATCCTCATTTTATAGTTAAGGGAAACTGAGACAACCAGAAGTTAAGTGACTTGCCCAGGGTCACACAGGTAGTCAGTGTCTGAGACCAGATTCAAACTCAGGTCTTCCTGACTCCAAGTCCAGTACTCTGCCCACTGTGTCACCTTGCTCTGATAACAGGCAGCATAATAAACATGAGGATGGGCAGAGACAGCAGGCACAGAAGTTATAAGCCTTTATTAACGGCTTTCTCTGTGATAGATATTGTAGTAAGTGCTGAAGATTCAAATAAAGGCAAAAACAGGGACACTGACCCCAAGGAACTAATATTCTTGTGGGGGAAGATAACACGTAAACAATGTATATGCAATAGACTTGGTGGAATTGAAGATAAGGAAACAGAAGTTCCCCTTTTACCTTGGCTACACAAGTCAGTGAGAACTGAGGGTCAAGGGGTGTATTGTGATAGGCCAGGAGTGGAATTAGGCTGCAGATACAGAATGGCTCAACTAATATAGCCGGTAGGAGCTGGTGGGGGTACTACCTTCTGTGGATGATCTAGGGATCAAGATTTGCTCCCCTCTATCCATCATGGGGACAAATATCTGAAGAGAACATGCTTATCTGGGGAAGATATAGGGACTACCCTGCTTCTTTCTTGGGAGTTCATCAGACCCCATGGAATGACTGTATTGACCACTTTTACTTTGGGTTACAGCAAGCCTTTGAAAATTATGGAGAATTACGCTTAATGTTTACTTTAAAAAAACAATTCTAATCAATTTCCTGCTTAGAATATCATGGCTTGGAGCATTTCATTTGCACCAGATCCCATAGAACCCACATTGAGACTGTTTCAATACTTTTATTCAATTATAAAAAGCATCAATTTTTTCCCACTTGTATGATAGGTTCTAGAACATTAAGCATAAATGAATAATAGCAAGGCAGGGACCTGTATCAGGATAATTTTTTTTATTTGAAGTCCATTGAAAAAAGTGAGAAGAATTAGATTAACAACAACAATAATAAGTGAACCACAAAAGGTGAGTTTACATCCCAATATTTTTATTCAGTCACTGCACAAAAAAGAAATCATTTCATCAACTTGTATAATAATCTATTGAACATTAAATGTGAAAGACAATAGCATTTGACTCAGACTGTTTCCATCTGAATTCCACCAAATATAAGATGAGAATGAGAATAACAGCAAATCATATTTCTAGAACAACTTTAGGTTCTCTCTTATTCCCCTTTGGATTTTTTTTTGTAACTAGTGATAGAAAGAGTTTTCTACAGGAGAGAGCAATATGGGCAGGGGGATGTTGCAGGCTATGTTCGATCCTTACTCTCATCAGAATTGGCTCAAAGAGGGAATAATTTACACCGTCAGTTGGGTATAGAAATCTATCTTATCCTAAAGAGAAGTAGGGGGAGAAGGGAACAACAGAAGGGGGAACTTATAGAAGGGTGTGCAAGTTGAAGCAGGTGGTGGCCAGAAGCAAAACACTTTTTTTAGGAGGAACAGGGTAAAAGGAGAGAGAAAGAAAGAAGGGATAAACAGGGGGCAAATAGCATGGAGGGAAATATACAGTTAGCAGTCATCACTGTGAAAAAATTTTATATCACATTTCTCTTTTAAAGGTCTCATTTCTCAACTATATAGAAAACTGAGTCAAATTTATAAGAATAGAAGTCATTTCTCAGTTGACAAATAGTTAAAGGATATAAACAAGCAGTTTTCAGATGAAGAAATCAAAGCTATCTATAATCATATGAAAAAGTGCTCTTAATTACTACTGATTAGAGAAATGCACATTACTATGTCTATACTGCAAAGATATCAAAGAAAATGGAAAAGGATCTATATGTACCATATGTATATTTATAGCAGCTCTTTTTGTGGTGGCAAAGAACTGGAAATTGAGGGGATGCCCATCAATTAAAAAATGACTCAGCAAGTTGTGGTATCTGTTGTGACAGAATACTATTGTGCTATAAGAAATATTAACAGGATAGTTTAAAAAAACCTCAAAAGACGTATGTGAACTAATTTGAGCAGCACCAGGACACCAGTGTAAATAGTAACAGGAATGTCATATAATGATCAACTGTGAATGACTTGTTTATTCTGATCAATAATACAGTGATCCAAGACAATTCTGAAGGACTTACGTTCAAAAATACTGTCTACCTCCAGAGAAAGAATTGATGGAGTCTGAATGCATATCAAAAACATTCTTTTTAAAACTCTCTTTTCTTTTTTTTTTGTTTGTGTTTTCTTTACTAATGTGGCTAATATAGAAATATGTTTTGCATGATTTCACTTTTTTGATTTATATCAAATTGTTTTCCTGCCCAAGGAAGGGAAAGGAGAAGGAAGGAGAGAACTTGGAACTCAAGTTAAAAAAATAAGTTAAATTTTTTTTACATGTAACTGCAAAGGTACCTACAAGCAAACAGCTCTCATTGGCAGCATAGGCAAACATAGAGCACACAATGGTTATTTCTGGAAATGCCTGGGTGCTCCCTCTGGGAAAGGGCCAATGGCAATGCTTACTTCCTCTCCCTGGCCAAGCTTTCTAGACATCTATGGTTAGCAGTACAATTCACTGAATAAGACTTCCCAGTTATAAATAGAAGCAAGGGGAGCACAACTAGAATTCAGGATGATGCATTTGACAAGATATCTATATTGTCCCAGGAGGAACTCATTTATGCCAGAGGACTATCTCAAATGAAATAAATAAAATATATTTAAAAACACAACAGAAGCATTAATTATCTATTTGATCCTTGCAATAATCCTGAGATGTAGGTGACACTATTATCCCCATTTTACACATGGGCAAACAGAGGCAGATAGAGGGTATTTTTTTGTTTGTTTGTTTGTTTTGTTTTTGTTTTTTTCATGTTTTTAAAAACTTTATTTTTTTTAATTAAACAAATGATTTATTAACTTCTTGTTTACATCATTCATTTCCACCAGATTATGAGTTACATTTTCCCCCATTTTTTCTCTACCCACCACCCCAGAATAGCAGTCCCACCAGATATCCCCTCATCCAATCTGCTCTCTCCCATATCTTCTCCCATACCCCCTTCGACTTTGCCATTAGGGCAAGGTAAATCTCTGAGCCCCACTGCCTGGACATCTTATGAAACATTTAATTTTAAAACTTCGATTTTCAGATCCATTCCCTTTCTCCCCTGTCATCCACTCCCTCTGAGAAGATAAGCAATTCAGTATGTGTTGTACATGTATATCTATGCAAAACATTACCATAGTAGATATGTTGTAAAAGACTGCTTATATTTCCCTCCCACCTGTCTCACCTCCCACCTGGTCCATTCCCTACTTTGATCCTGTCCCTCTTTGATAGTGGGTACTTCTAACCTCCCCTCTCCCCAGTATGCCCTCCCCTCCATCATCTCCCCTCTCCATCATCCCCCCTCTCATCCCCCTTCCCCCTACTCAGGAGAGTGAGTGAGGGTAAGATATTCCATTTAGTATGTATGTGATTCTCTCTTTGAGCCAACTTTGATGAGAATATGCTTTTGCCTTTTTACCTTCCTGTTCTTCCCCTCCCTTGCAACTACTTCCCCTTGCCTCTTCTACATGAGATGGTTTGCCCTGCCCTGTCTCTCTCCATCTCCTCTTGCCACTTCCCTCTCTCACCTCTTGACTTCACCCCTTAAGAATCATTCCTTCCTTGGGGCAGCTAGGTGGCACAGCGAGCAGAGAGCCAGCCCTGGAGCCAGAAGGATCCGAGCTCGGATCTGGCCCCAGACACCCAACACACAAACAAAAACCCAGCCATGTGAACCTGGGCAAGTCACCCAACCCCAATTGCCCTCCAAAAAAAAATAATCATCCCTTCCCTTCAAATTCAGCCTGTGCCCTCTATCCATGTATACCTGTGAACATATGCCATGTACCCTTCTTCAATTATTTTCATAATGAGAAAGGTTTCATCAAAAACAGTTATTGTTTTTCCATGTAGGGCTGTAAATAGTCCAACTTTGATAAATTCCTTTTGATTTCTTTTCCTTGATTGCCTTCTCAAGCATCTCTTGCTTCTTGTGTCTGAATGTCAAATTTTCTATTCAACTCTGGTTTTTTCCTCAAGAATGCTTGAAAGTCCTCTATTCCACTGAATGACCATATTTTCCCTGAAACAAGATACTCAGTTTTGCTGGGTAGGTGACCCTTGGGTTCATTCCCAGCTCTTTTGCCCCCTGGAATATCATATTCCATGCCCTTCTATCCCTCAGTGTAGAAGCTGCCAGGTCCTGGGCTATTCTGATTGTGTTTCCACAATATTGAAATTGTTTCTTCCTGGCTGCTTGTAGTATTTTCTCCTTGATCTGCGGATTCTGGAACCTGGCTATAATATTCCTGGGAGTTTTCTTTTTGGGATCTTTTTCAGGAGGTGATCTGTGGATTCTTTCAACCTCTATTTTGCCCTCTGGGTCTAAAACATCAGGGCAGTTTTCCTTGAGAATTTCTTAAAGGATGATTTCTAGGTTCTTTCTTTGATCATGGCTTTCAGGTAGTCCAATAATTTTTAAATTATCTCTCCTGGATCTATTTTCAAGATCAGTGGTTTTTTCCATGAGATATTTCACATTGCCTTCTATTCTTTCATTTATTTGAATCTGTTTAATAGTATCTTGATTTCTCATAAAGTCACTAGCTTCCATTTGCTCCAGTCTAACTCTGAAGGAATGAATCTCCTCAGTGAGCTTTTGAGATTCTTTTTCCATCTGGCAAATTTGGCTTTTTAAGGCATTCTTCTCCTCATTGCCTTTCTGAGCCTGTTTTGCCATTTGAGTTAGTCTATTTTTTAAGGTGTTATTTTCCTCAGTCAGGCTGTTGACTGTCATTTCATGCTTTTCTTGCATCTTTTTCATTTCTCTTCCCAAATTTTCCCCCACTTCTCTTATCTGCTTCTTAAGGTCCTCTATGGCCTGTAGCCAGCTTGTATTTTCATTTGTGGCTTTTGGTGCAGGAGTTCTGACCTCACAGTCCTCCTCCATGCTTTGAGCCTCTTTGCCCCTAAAATAGGAGTCCAATGTGGAACTTTTCTGTTTATTTTGTTTCGTTTGCCTAGGCATATTGCCACTTAATTACTTGATTTTGGGGCTTATTGCCACAGTAGGACTCTGCCACCAGACAGGGGAGCTTCCGCCCAAACGTGGGGTCTTCACAACTTCCGCCAGTTGGGTGGCCTCTGTAAAGCCTCCACCCACTCTGGCAAGTTGGATACCCACCCCAAACTTCCCCCCCAGACCACAATCCAGATCCAGGCAGTTTAAAGCAAAAGCAATTAACCCCTAGACTGATTGCTGGATCTTCCTATAGTTCGCAGACCAGGAGCTAGAGCCACTACTGACGCTGCCAAATAGCTTCTGTGCAGCTGTTTCTTCAGCAGCTTTTTGCCCCCAGGGGAGGAAGCCACGTGTTCCCCAAATACTGGTCCCAAAGTCCATAGGGCATTAACCTCTCACTTTGTCCTAGGCATATCTGTGCTGATAATTCTGGAATCGCCACAATTGCTGGTGTTCTGGGGTTCCACCAGCAGGCTGAAGGCCTGGCCGCCCTGGGGCTAAAACCTCGGACCTGGGCTCCGCTCTGCTGGCTGAGCTGTCAGTTCCCAGCGGGCTGTGCTGCCTGCTCTCAGAGCACTGCACTGGCCGCTCCCTGCAGGGCTGTTGGGCTGTCCTCAGCAGGAGGTTAGCTTCTCTGTGCCGTTCTGTGGGTGCTGGGGCTCCAGAAGTTGTTCGGAGCTCCCTTTCATATTGTTTGAATTTTGCGTGGGGCAGAGCACATTGGGAATGCTGTTTCTACTCCGCCATCTTGGCTCCGCGAGGGTATTTTTAAAAAATGACTTATCCAGGATCACACAACTAGTAATTGTCTGAGACTGATTTGAACTCAGGTTTTATTGACTACAGGACTAGTGTTCTATCCGCTATGCCACCTAGAATTATAATAAATATAGAGCTATTTAATAGTATAAGTTTTAGAACTACTATTATGTCTCAAGCCCCTTTTGGACAGTTAATTTCAGTTTTCATCCTCAAAGATATCATGATTGACTGTGAACAGATATGAGAGAGTAGAAGGGTATGTCAGGTACTGGTGTATCTGAATTGATTTATTTAGCTGCCAATTCACCACCCTCTCAGTGTAAGCTTTGCATCCTCCATGGTGGGCAAAATCAGGGTTCCAGTTGTATTGATATAGCATGGAAAGGATTAAGTAACCTAAGGGGAGTCTTTGTAATATGATATGGTATTAGGGACAAGTGGTCAGCTAGAAATGAGAAGGTCCCAAACCAGCTTTTCACAAAAGGGGGATCCATTGGATGCATGATAGTATTCCTGCTGACTGAAGTGTCATGTATATGACTTTGGATACTGGGCATTTCCTTTTTATAGTCAAAGAAGTGGTGAATTAGAAAGAGAAACATTGGGTACTTGTTTGCTAAGATTGGGTACTTGTTTGCTAAGATTGGGTATTTGTTTGCTATGTGACCCTGGGTAAATCACATAACCTCTTTGACTCTCAGTTTTCTTATTTGTAAAATAAAGATAATAAAATTTGTCATATGTGTTAATGGTATTAGGTTGTTATGAGGAATGAAGTTTTATGCAAAACTTAAAGCACTATGTAATTGTCAATTATTGTTGCTGTTCTTATCTCATTTTTCTCATCTTCAACCAACCAATCA
Organism: Gymnobelideus leadbeateri; assembly: GCA_011680675.1. Taxonomy (NCBI): domain Eukaryota; kingdom Metazoa; phylum Chordata; class Mammalia; order Diprotodontia; family Petauridae; genus Gymnobelideus; species Gymnobelideus leadbeateri. The sequence continues at coordinate 744,782 of WOXC01009686.1, read as the reverse complement.
ACATTTATTAAATGCCTTTGTACTAGGCACTGTGCTAAGCACTTTCAAATATTATATTTCATAGAGTGTAGATAGACATGCTTTTTGTGACATCCCTATCCTGTCATTATTCTTTGATGTTTCATGTTTGGGGAGTTATTGTATAGACAAATGAAATGACTATGTTTTGCATGAGAATTAAATTTTTGGGAGGGAAGTGATTGTGTTTTGCATGTAAACAAAAACCATGGGAAGGAAGCTTATATTCTGTTGACTCACTGAAAGTATCTTTGACCCAACTCCAGTAGCAGCCAAGATGATTGGGATGATATGTACATTATCCTCTTCCCACATGGGTTTGATTTCTTCTTATAAATCTCTATATTTTGAAAGCTTTGTATACCTTGAAGTTTGGAGATTACAAATATTTGGTAAGGTGACATCTATTTTGAAATGATATTCTTCAATGTTTATTGAACCATGTTATATCTATGTAATTGTGTATAACAATTCTATCTCTAATGATGCTTTAGTTCCTGTGCAATTTCTTTGAATTATCAAGGATATTTTGGAGTTTGTATTTGCAGTACAGAGATTTGTCATCTATGTGTTTGTGAAGGACTTTGGGGGTATAATTGTAGCCATCTGATTGTCTTTCTTGGTATCTGGTACATATTTAGTTTTTGCAGTGTGCAGTGCTATGTTATAGTTTCCACCATTAAACTTCGTAATAGCTGCTTAATTTAATGTGTAAAGTCAGATGATGATATCATCCTTGAACATTAAATGACTTCTAAGAGATTTTGATAGCATTTCCTCTTTTATTTGGAAGTCACATTCAGATTTATTCAGGAGTGATGATAATAAGCTTAAGGCTACACAAAACCTTAATGAGCTTAAACTCTTTCCCTGGATACTATTATTCTTAACATTATCACGTTGGTGATAGTTTAGGTAGAGAACATTTTTCCCATGTGGACACTAAGTAGTCTAGCAATTTCACTATGGTTAAACCTCTTTTGTTTATTTGTAGTTCCACCATGAATGTGGAACTTAATCAAAGGCTTTGCACAATCAATAAAGGCAGTGTAAGTGTTGTGGAATTTTCAGGTGGCTTCTTCAGAAATGACTGAATTGATAATGCATCTTTTTATATCCATAGGTCCTTTTGGCACACCCATTTTGTTCCTTAATCAATATATTGTTTTCTCCTAAGTGTTTCTAAATCTTTTTAGCAATATAAATTGTAAATATTTTATGTAGAGTACGTAAGAACATAATTGACCTGCATTTGAATAGGCCATTGGCATTCTTGACTTTTGGCAATAAATATGTTTGAAACCTTCTGTTAAGAAAGATGGGAGTATGTTTTCATCAGAGAGGAAACTAGTGAAATGCTTTGCTAGTAATTAATGTGCAACTGTGAAACATTTGAGCTATTAATTATGGATCTTATCTGGACCCTCTCCTTTTCATGTTTTCAGAGAAGCTAGAGTTTATGACATCTCTTTTGAGGTAATCATTCTGTCATTCATTATATTGGTAATATAAAAGTTTTCATTAGAATGTGACTTTCTTGAGAACAAGGACTGCCTTCTGCCTTTCTTTTATTTCTAATGCCTGGCACATAGTAGGAACTTTATAAATTGACTTACTTTCAAATTTAATCAAAATTACATTTTCATCATGTTGAACTTCATTTGACCATATGGGCAATTAGTCATTTTTCACATTTTCTTTTTCAAGGATCCCTTTTTTGTCTCTAATTTCTTCTTCTAAAGACTCAGTAGTGTTTTGCATTTTTTGTTTTTCAGTTGTGTCTGACTCTTTATGACCTCATGGATGATAGCACTCCAGGCCCTTCTATTCTCCATTATCTCCCAGTCTGTCCAAGCTCATGTTCATTGCTTCCATGACACTATCTATCCATATCATTCTCTTCCTTCATCTTCTTCTTTTGCTTTCAATCTTTCTCAACATCAGGGTCTTTTCTAGTGAATCCTGTCTTCTCATTATGTGGTCAAGGTATTTAAGTTTCAGCTCCAGTATTTGTCTTTCCGAAGAATGGTCTGAATTAATTTATTTAGGTATTGACTGATTTGATCCCCTTGCTGTCCAAGGGACTCTCAAAAGTTTTCTCCATCACCAAGATTAGAAAGCGTCAGTTCTATGGCACTCATTTTCCTTATAGTCTCACTCTCACAGCCATATAACACTGCTGGAAAAACCATAGTACAATTTTCTATAATGTTGACCTGCTTGTTTTGTTCTTTGTATTGCTTTGATCTTGGGGTGGCTAGGTGGCGCAGTGAGTAGATCGTCGGCCCTGGAGTCAGAAGGACCTGAGTTCGGATCCGGCCTCAGACACTTAACGCACACACAAACAAAAAACCTAGCTGTGTGACCTTGGGCAAGTTACTTAACCCCAATTGCCCTCCAAAGCAAAAAAAAAAAAAAATTTCTCTGTATTGCTTTGATCTTTTGGCTTTTGCTTTCATTTGATGATTAAGGGTATTAAGATCTTCTGGTATATTTTTGTTTACCAGATTCTGTTTTCCATTCAGGGTGTCCCAAAAATCTTGGTATAGTTTTAAATTATTGAAGCTTGAGCTTATCTTCTCTTTTTGGTTCCATCATCTCAACTGGAAATCCATCACAGGTATTTTTAAGTAACGAAGTTCAACAATTAGGAGGCGCAGAGGATACAGCATTAGATCTGGAGTCAGGAAGAGCTCAACTGAAATCCAGAAAACTGCTGGTCATCATAATGATTGAATAAAGTTCAACATAAAGAATATAAGTTTGATTAAATGGGAAAGCCAGTCAGTAGAGACATTATTTAAAAAATTTAAGCTGTGAAGCTTAAACCTGCATTAAGACTTTAAAAAAACCCTCTATTTCTTTTTTTAGTTGCCTTGCATTAGGTAATACGCTGTTCAAATTTTCTGTCACCTGCCCTGGTTAGATGTTGATGTCATCTTCCACAGTATTACCACTGCTCTTTCTTAATTTTTTTTAAAGCAATTGGGGTTAAGTAACTTGCTCAAGGTTACATGACTAGTTATTATTTATATGTGGGTGCTCATTTTCTGAGGCCGGATTTCATCCTGGGTCATCCCAACTCCGAGGCCGGAGCTCTTACTCACTGTGCCACCTAGCCGCCCTTCTTTGTTAATTTTTTGATGCCCCTTCTCACCCAGTGGTCCTTAAGAACAGTGTAATATATGAATAATTCTCTCTAGATTTTTACTGCTGAAGTGTCCTCAGATATACTCTTGTGTGAAGATCTGAAATGTTGTTTTTTTAATTTCTGTCAAATATTGTGGGAGAATTGCATTCATTCAAAAGAATAATGGCAGCTCCCAGATTTTTGAAAAATTACTCTGCTTTGATGTAATTGGTCTATTAGTTGAATTTATGCCATCAAACTCAAAAAGGTCTTTTCAAAATCTCATTTCTTTCTCCTTTGTCATTATTCTCATTGTTATCTCATATGGTGGCTGCTTTTTTTTTTCTTTGTTATAGTGAAATCCCCAGTGTATAAACTCTCTACTCCAACCCAAAACAAAACCATCTATACCTTATTGTCATAGTTTTTTGGAGGCCTGCGCTGTTAAATGATTTGCCCATGGGCACAAAGATAAGTCACTTGACCCTTTCAAAATTATAGGGTAAAGTGGCCATTAGCAGCTCCTCTTCCTCCTAAGCATTTGCAGTATACATTTAAAAATGTATGGTGTGCATTGATACATGGCTAGAGCAGCATGTATATTGTTGGTCATTGGGCATACTCTAGAATATGAACTTTCTAGAGTCCTCTGGTTAGAAATCATTCTGGACAGTTGAATTTTCCAGATGGTTGAAATATTGAATACTGATCTTTTAAAATGTTAAGTATTTTTATTTTTTTTGGATGGAGGGCCTTCTAAAATGGGTTATATTCTTTTCTACCAGATCAGAAGGAGCGTATTTAACTTTTTCTTGATGATTTGAGTTCATCATTGGGTATCATTTGGTGATATAGGAAGAACATTTGCTCTGGAGTCAGAGAGCCTGGGTTTGAATACTGCTACAAATGCTTACTACCTATGTAAACTTTGGCAAATCACTTCACTGTCCTGGTTTGCAGTTTCTTCATCTGCATGAGATTAGGTTAGGTGGATGCCAAGGTCTCTCCCATATTTATATCTGTGATTTTATAATTCTATGATATGCTGTACATAAAGACTAGTGGAGATGTAAATGAGGTGGAATATTGGATTAAACTGGTTAATATTGATTGCCAGCATTTATACACTTTTGCAAAGCACTTCAACAATATTATCTCATTTGGTCCTCACAAAAACCCTGGGAAGCAAATACTATTATGGTCCCCATTTTACAGATAAGGAATATGAATCAGACAGAGGTTAAGTAACTTGCCTCAGGTCACAAATCTGAGGCAGAATTTAAACTCAAGTCTTCCTGATTCCTGGTGTAGCATGCCACCTAGTGTGCCACTATGCCATCTAGAGGCTGACGTTAACTCCTTAAAAATGTCTCTGATGGACTTACTGTCAAGATGAAATATCAAGAAGGGGAGAAGAAGAACTCATTTTCCAGACATATTCCAAAGAAGGAGCACTAGACTGAAAAACAAAGAAATCACAAGAGTACTTCTGTCAAGGATTAGTTGGTGAAAGGTGACACCCAGAAGCTTGGGAACCCTTGGGAGGGTCCAGCAAGAAAAGTCAGGTGAGGTGGGTGCTGCCATTGGAAGCCTTCCTGCTCCCAGAGCCTCTGAGAATTTCAGTCAGGAAGTCCCATGGCAGCCAAGTCTTCTGGCCAGAAAAGTGGAAGAAATCAAGAAACTTTTATCCAAGAACCCTCAGTGTTCCAGTAGACAGAAAAGTCCTAAGAGCTTCAGCCAGTAAATCACCAGATGGTCAAGTTTTCTCTGGAGGGGAGTCAGCAAAGCATTTATAGAGATGTCAGTGATCAGTCTGCACATTCTGGGAATCACCTCTGACAACAGTGAAGTGCTCAGCACAAAATAGGCAGAGGATACTGATGAGTAAAGGAACTGTAAGCACTTTGTGCAAAGCAGACGTGAGTGTAGGTGAGAGCCAGTGACAGGACCTCAGAGAATACAATTGGAGATCAAAGAAGGGTTCTACCTCCCATTCAAATCTGCAGGAGAAGTTGAAGCTTGACCTTGCCCTGAAGTTCAAATTCAGAAAGGATTGCCTAAAACCTTAATAAACAGAAGAAGACACTCATAATGAAGACCTGGAAGATAATAGGACATCTTAAAACAAAATTAAAAGATTGAAAAAAATTAAAGACATATCCTGCTGAAGACCTGGAAAATAGGTCAAAGACAGATAATTAAAAAGTTCATGAGGCCACCAGGAAATCATGACCAAAAGTAAAAAGGCCTGGACATCATATTCCAAGAAATCATAAATGAAAACTGCTCAGATCTAATTGAACCAGATGGCAAGAATAAAATAGAAAGATTCCCCTAGTCACCCTAAAATGAAAGCTCTCAGAAATATTTTAGGCAAAACCCAGCTGGGCCCTTGGTTAGTCTTTAATTATATTGACTGTGGTCCTTTTGATGGCTCTCTCCTCTACTGAAGGTTCCAGATTAAAGAAAAAAATTGTGATCCCCCCAGTAAGAAAGAATTGGATTATCAAGGAAAAATAGAGGTCATATGAGACTTGTAGCTACAGTTGCAAAGAATATAACATTCAAAATTACCTGTGCCATAAATCATGGAAAGCCATGGGCTCCTTTCTCATTAGTTTACATAGACTGGTTTATTTCTCTTACAATAAGTTCATTCATGGGATGTGAAAGAAATGGATTGCTCATCCTTTCAAGAATTTGTGCCCCAATATTGTGTGTAAGGCTTACTTAAAAGCACTTCTGTACAGATGATAGTTAGTGAACCATAATTTTCCACAAACCCCCTTTAATATTTTGTTTTTGTTAGAATTAAAGGCACAGGAATGGTCTAGAAGATTGGCCTTATTGATGTTATAGTAAGTTTGAAAGTTCTCTTTAGTGCCTATGTGACATATTCAGTTTTAACATTCAGTAGCTTGATAACCATCAATGTCCCATGATCTCTGAGTTCATTCATCACACAACCTTGCACACCATTGCCAAACTTTGTCCAATAGAATAGGAAAGGGCTGAGAAGCTGCCTCTAAGAAAACAACTCCTTTTTTTTTTGTTAAGAAATCAATGTTTTATTTTCAATCAGCATTTTTCCAACACCATTAGAGCATATGGGTTTTAAGACCACTCTGTAGTAATTCCTACCCACTCAGTGGCCTGAGCAGTAGGAGCCGCAGACCAGTCCTCAGTAGCTGGCTGAGCACTCCAATCTTTGGTGGGGAACTGCTGAATGGGCACAGATGGCACCTGTACTCCCTTGGACCAATCAGCCACCTCTGGTTGAGTTGCAGTGAATTCTGGGGCGGGTGCAGTCCATTCACCCTGAAACTCCTCCTTTGTCACTGCCTTCTCAGCTGCGGCCTGCTCTTCCTTTTCAATCTCCTCTGGATCCCTGTAGAAGTAAAGATCAGGCATAACCTCCCATGGGTGTTCCCGGGAGATGGTACCACGCATCTGCAGGACTTCACGGGCCAGCATCCACCACATCAGACCCACAGAGTGAGCTCCCTTGTTGTTACATGGAATGGCAATGTCCACATAGTGAAGTGGGGAGTCTGTGTTGCACAGGGCAATGGTTGGGAGGTTAACATACGATGCTTCAGTCAGAGGCTGGTGATCTGCCCGAGGATCAGTGACCACCAAGAGGCGAGGCTGCCCTTGTTTATTTTTTAAGGTGTTATTTTCCTCAGTCAGGCTGTTGACTCTCCTTTCATACTTTTCTTGCATCTTTCTCATTTCTCTTCCCAATTTTTCCCCCACTTCTCTTATCTGCTTCTTAAGGTCCTCTATGGCCTGTAACCAGCTTGTATTTTCATTTGGGGCTTTTCGTGCAGGATTTCTGACCTCACAGTCCTCCTCCTGTTCCATGCCTTGATATTCTCTGCCCCCAAAATAAGAGTCTAATGTTGAATTTTTCTGTTTATTTTGTTTCCTTTGCCTAGGCATATTGCCATTCAATTGCTTGACTTTTGGGCCTGTTGCCACAGTAGGACTCTGCCACCAGCCAGGGGAGCTTTTGTCCCAAACGCTGGGGTTTTCTTAGCTGCCAGAGGTATTAGTTGGGTGCCCTCTATGAAGCCTCCACATGCTCTGGCAAGCTCGTCACACACCCCAAGACATCCACCCCAGACTGCAATCCAGATCCAAGAAGGTTAAAGCAAGAGTGATTACCCCCAAGACTGATCACCTGGTCCCTTTACAGTCTGAAGGCCAGGAGCTGAAGATGCCATGTGTGTCTGTGGCTGCATTGAAGCATTTAAGCAGGTTCTCACCCCCAGGGGAAGAAACTGAGGAGCTCTCCCAACCAGTCCCAAAGTCCATACTGCACTAACCTCTCACTTTGTCCATGGAATCTATGTGTTGGTAATTCTGAAAATGCCACAGCTGCTGGTATTCTGGGTCCCTCCAGCTGCCTGCTGGTCTGGCTGCCCTTGAACTAAAACCTCAGAATCACTCGGGCCTGGGCTTGGCTCCCAGAGCCCTGAGCTGACTGCTCCATGCTGGGCTGCTGGGCTGTCCTCAGTGGGAGGTTAGCTTCTCTGTGTCATTTTGTAGGTTCTGGAGCTCCAGAGGTTGTTTAGAGTCCCCTTTATATGGATTGGAAGTGGTGTGGGCAGGAGTGCTATGGAAGTGCTGTTTCTACTCCACCATCTTGATTCTGCCTGTTGGGCACTTTTCTATCAATGACTTGGATAAAGGCATAGATGGTATACACAGCACATTGTTAGGTGGCACAAATGTAGAGGATTAGCCTTTGCAAAAAGACAGTCAGAATCTAAGAAGATCTTCACTTAGGGTTGAATCTAATGAAATAAAACTCACTAGGGATAAATAAATAGATATATCCTTATATAAATAAATAAGTCTTGCACTTGGGTTTTAGAAATCAATTTCACAACAATAGCTATCATTTATGTGGCATTTTAAAGTTTGCAAAACCCTTTATTTGAATTATCTCATATAACTGTCGTGATAACCCTGTGAGGTAGGTATTCTCATTACTGTTGCTCCCAATTTTACAGATGAGGAAACTGAGGCTGAGAGAGGTTAAGTAACTTGCTCAGGACCACATAGCTAGTTAGTATGTAAGGCAGGATTTTAAATATGTTCTTCCCGTCTCCCAGTATAACATGGTATCCATTATGTCAAACTTCATTATAGAAGAGGCATGGCTAGGTAGCAGTAGCTCTGAAAAAAAAGATGTGGGAATTTTGATGATCTATAAGCTCATGAATCAACAATATCATGTGATGGCCAAAAAATCTTGTGCAATCTGTGAATGTTTTGGGAGAGTCACAGTATCTATGCCAGAGGGACATAACATTCCCAGACATATTCTGCCTTGGTCAGACCCACTGTGGGCATGTTGTATCTAGTTCTGGGCACTACCTTCAGAAAAGACATTGACAAGCTGGAGTGTGTTCACAGCAAAGCATCCTTGATGATGCTATCTCTGTACCAGTTAAGGGAGCTGGGGATGTTATTTTAGAGAAGATCTGGTTAGGACATAATAATAAATCTCTAGTTATCTTCAAATATTAGAAGGACTGTCCTGTGGAAGAGGGATTAGATTAGTTCTGCTGGGCCCTAAAAGGCAAAATTAGAAATAGTTGTTGGTTGCAAAGAAGCAACACCCAGGGCAACCCAGTTAAAATCACTAAATATTTTTCAAATGTCTTCTGTTTGCGAAGCATTGCATTTAGCCACCAGGAGAAGATGGCGTTTTTATTTCATATTGTGCCTAGCCTGCTACTTCTTGGCCTGGAACTGAGCTGCAATTTTATAAAAGACATTAAGTTATTTCTCTGTGGCACTTAATGTAAGGAAATACTTTAATACTTTATCAAAAAGTGGGATGAGCTGCCTCAGAAGACATTGAGGACATTGAAGACATTGAAGATTTCCTTATTGGAAATCTTCAAGCAGAGGCTGGCAGCCCCCTACTCAAGTGCCGGGTGGAGGGGTTTCTTTATCATATATGGGTTGGACTACATGATCTCTGAGCTCCATTCCAATTATGTGATTCAGTCATTTATTGCTGGGTGCTTTGCTGTCAGAGGGATTTCCGGACCAGCCTACCCCTTCTGGGGTCAGAGAGACTGCTTCTAGATAGCCAAATATTTTTTGTACTTTAATTTGTTCTGCAAGATCTCTGGACAAAATCTCATTTAAAGGTTCCACTCCTATAATCATTTCCTTGGTGACAACAGCAAACTGAAGCAGTCACACCATTCCTTATTATTTTCAAACAAATGAGGTCCCAGACCACTTGCTTAAACTATGATCACAAGGAGAAACACAGATCAGTCTGGGGACAGCCAATTTCTGAGCCCTATCTATCACCTCATATATACTGGTCCAAAGCCAAACCAGATGCTCTACTCTATCCTCTCATTGTTATTTTCAGCTTTTATAATGGAAAGATCACTGGATTATACTGGGAGACAGGATACACAGATGTTAGTCTCAGCTTTGCCTGTGGGACTGAGGCAAGTTACTTAATAGAAGTTAACTGGGACTCAATTGTACCACCTGTAAAATGAAGGTCCTGAATGAGATCATTTCTAAGGCCACATTCAGCCCTATGATTGTATGATTGTACTGCTTTCCTACACATATCCCCAATTGGATAGGTAGATGGTTCAGTGAAAGGGCTTGGAATCAGCAAAACCTGAGTCCAAACCTGCCCTCAGATACTTACATGAGTGTGATTCAGCCACTCAAAGACTGTGTGCCTCAGCTCCTTCATCTGTAAAATGCGAATGATAATAATAGCACCTCTTTCCTAGAGTCGTTATGAAGATCAAATGAGCTGATATTTGTAAAGCACTTAGCAAACCGAGAAGCACTGTATAAATGAGTTATTATTATTATTGAAGATGAGCTACATTCACAAATGGCTATCATATAATAATATATGAATGCCTTGGAGGGGTAAACAAAACATTATCTGAGATCTGAGGGGGAAGAACTTTATTGGCAAGGATATCAGGGAAGACTTTCTGGAGGAGATGATATAATGTTAATGGGAGTTGAAGATCTTCCCTGTTCATTAATAGGCCTCAGGTGGAGTTCATTAAGGGAAGCTTGCTTAGGGGAGGCTTGTTTTTTAGAAAGGCCCACACCTTTTGTTAATTTCTAATTAGGCAGTGGGTCAGGAGGGTTGTGATGTCCTGAAGGGGTGGTGGTGGGGGTGGTGGGGGTGGGTGTGTGGGTGTGTGTGTGTGTGTGTGTGTGTGTGTGTGTGTGGTTGGAAGTTGCCCATGGGTGGGTAAAAGAGGGAGCTCTTCAGAGCAGTGACAAAGGATGGGTATTGCTGCCAAATCCCATATGATTGGAAGGGTGGACTCTTGGAACTCTGGTTTGGGTACCTTTTAGTCTCTTTACCTCCATCACTCCAATTTAAAAACCAAAGTCAATCAATCAACATGCATTTAGTTTATAAAATCCTACTATTTTGTGCCTACACTCATGCCCTAGTACTGAAGATTCATGAACAAAGGGGAATCCATACCTGCCCCCAAAGAGTTTGTATTCTACCAGAGGAGATATGTACACATAAACATACATACAATACAAAGAAATACAATAATAATAGCTAGCATTTGGATAGCACTTTAAAGTTTGACAAGTGTTAGCAAATTTATCTCATTGACATCCTTGTGAAGTAGGTCCTATTGTTATACCCATTTTACAGATAGGGAAACACACAGGTTCATACAATTCTTATGTCTCTGAGGGAGAATCAGAATTCAGGTCTTTCTGTCTCTGGCTAGAGTGCAGTGTAGAGGGAGAAAGGTACTAAGAGTTAGAGGAATCAGGAACACCAGGAGACCTTTCTTACACCAGCAATGGGGCATTTGGGTTGATTAAGCTTTGGAGTAAACTAGGGATTCTCAAGAGCAGGAGGAAGGAGGGAGCTCATTTAGGTTTGGAGGGAGGTAGAAACCATCCGAAGCCTTAATGAATTCTGGTGTTTGATCTATAGGTCTATAATGGATGGGCCAAATTCTAGTATACGTCAGAGATTTAGAAGTCAGAGTTCTTCTAGTCTAATCCATCTCATCCCGAGATTTAGAAATTAAATGACTTTCTCAAGGCCACACAATTAACAGTAGAAGTATCAGAATTCAGACTCAAGTCAGCTCTGACTTCAAAGGTTTTACACCAGGCTCCTCATTCTTTTGCATGTGGAAGCTCTATCTATAAGGTCAGATGTGCACAGTAACTTAGAAAGTCAAAGGCTAAACTCCACCCAAGGATAGGGATTGCCTAGCACTCCTCAAACCGGACTGTCAATTTCTTACTCCTGAGGTTGTGGTTGCTGTTGTTTAAAAAGGAGACAAAACGCACCCCAAAGGTACAGTCAGGTGTTGGTTGCCTGTGTATTATCCTCTGACTCCCCCCCCCCATCCCCCCCCTTCAGTTAGCTCAGTCAATTATTATGCTTGCTTCTCTCGGGCTCTCCCAGAAAACCATTTACATCGCTCCCCGATTTCAGGAGACAGGTAGTGATTAGAATGTATTGTCAGCCCCCCTAGCTGGCGAGGTGCGGGTGCGGGCCCTTCGTTTTTTTTTTTTTTTTATCACATTGCTCACCTGCCACCTTGTTCTTGTTAATTCAGCTCTGCCAGCTCGGTCTCCCGCGTTTCTGCACTTAAGTCGGGGGAAGAGGAGGTGGTAGAGACGGGCTGAGGAGGAAGACAGAGGGAGGAGGAGAAAGAGGAGGAGGAGGAGGAGGAGGAGGGAAGGAAAGGAAGGAGAGGAGAGGAAAAGAAGAGGAGGAGGAGGAAGTGAAGGTGAAGAAGAAGAGGAGGGGAGGAAAGAAGGAAAAGGAGGAGGGGAGGAAAGGAGGAAGAGGAGGAGGAAGAGCTAGCAGAGGCTGCTCTAGGAAAGACGAAAATGACTGATATTTTCCAATCCAAAGCAAGGGCTGCTGGGGCTAATAATTACATTAAAAAGGCCCTCTGCGGGTAGGTGCAAATAGGCTAGTCTAAACAAGTGCCACTTTTCTAATGTGGGCTGCGCTGGAGCTGTCATTCCCAGATGAGACTGCCACCTTTCACCTCCAGTCACCGGGGATGTGCCAGGTCTACTAACGGAGGAGGGTGGAAGGAGCTGGAGGAGGAGGAAGAGGAGGAGGAGAAGGAGGAAGGAAAGGGAAAGAAGGGGGAGGAAGGAGGGGAGAGCGAAGAAGAGGAGGAGAAAAGAAGGAAGGAAAGAGAGAGGAGGGGGAGGAAGAAGAGGAGGAGGAGCAAGGAAAAGGAAAGAAGAGGTAGGAAGGTGGGGAGAATGAAGAAGAGGAGGAAAGAAGGAAGGAAAGAGAGGGCAGGGTAAGGAAAGAGAAGGTGAGAGATTGAGGAGGGAGAGGAGGAATAGGAGGAAGAAGAAGGAGAGCAAAGCCCACAAGTGATGGATGGAGGGAGGGAGGGAAGCGGGGAGCGAGAGATCTGGGAGCCTGTTTGCAGGGGATTTGTTGTCTCACGCTCAGAGGAGGCAGCCGAGAGACTTGCCAAATGACAGGAAGGCGGTTACACTCGCAAGGTGAGATCGCCTAAGTGTTTGGGCTCTGGCTAATTAGTTTGCCCGGCCTGGCTCGGAGCTCCCGCAGCCCCAAGCAGATTGCTTCCGCAGGCTGGAAGCGGAGAACTTTGATTGGTATTGTTGTCATTTGTTGATTTAAGCTGAGAATCGCCAGGCCAGCCCCCAGCCTCCCTTTCCCCGCACCCCAAGTGCAGCCTCCACGCCTTTGTCCCCGCCTTTCCCCGCACGACCCCTCCATCCCCGGTCCGGGGGTCCTGCCTACTCTTTATTCAAGGGTCCTCCATTTGGTCTTCTACGGTAGGCTGGGAAAGGTAGTAGTGAGGCCGAGTGCTTTGGGACGTATATCAGCAAGGGGCGGCCAGTGGGGGTGCATTTGGAGCCAGGAGTCGTGGGTTCAAATTCTAACCTCCCCCCTTGTTATCTGTTCGACCTTTGGCAAGTAAGGCTGTGATCCCTCAGTGTTCCTTCCACTAAGCATCACTGTCTGAATTATTCCAATTCAAGTATTTCTTAAAGACTCCCTCTGTGCCAGCACTGTACTAGGCACTGGAGACCCCAAAACAAAAACACAACAGTTCCTGCCCCAAAGAGGTTTGCATTTCCTGTGGTGTGTGTGTGTGTGTGTGTGTGTGTGTGTGTGTGTGTGTGTATGTGAACCACACATAGGCAGATAAGTAAATAGAAGATATACATAAGCAGGAAACACAAAGCAGCATCTACAGGAGGCAGGTGGAGGCTGCCTCTCACCCTTGAGGGGTTGGGGAAGAATTTGAAGTCCTATGTAGAGAGGTGGGACTCAACCTTGAGGGAATCTTGGGCTTCCAAGAGATAATGGTGAGTGGGGACATATCCAGGAAAGTAGTCTTAGCACCAATTGAAAACAATAAATCTGTTTCCTGTTGTACTTTCTGGGTAAAAAGGTTTGGGAGCTTGAGACCTGAGTGTAGGAGAGATTTATTATTAAGAGGAGATGAGGAGGGCCATTGTTATTAGAGGTTTGAGTTCCAATAGTGATGAAGTCACAGAGTATGGAAATTAAAAAGAAAATGACAAACTCTTCCTGATGTCCTCCTCCCTCCCTGCACCCCAGAATTCAATTTTTAAATTCCAGTTTGCTAACTTTTTGTGGTCCTCAACATCATATGGCATCTAGGACTGAACTGGATGTCAAAGGTCTGGATTTGAACACAGGGCCTGTGATTTCTGAGGCAGGGCTCATTCCACTTGGTTTCTATAGGTAGGCTACTAGGGATAAATAAGCAACTAGTTGATGCAATGAATAGAGTACTTGACTTGGAGTCAGGAAGATTCCTCTTCCTGAGTTCAGATCAGGTCTCATACACTTACAAGTTGTATGACCCTGGGCAAGTCACTTAACCCTGTTTGCTTTAGTTTCTTCATCTACAAAATTATCTGGAGAAGGAAATGTCAAAACATTCTAGTATCTTTGCCCAGAAAAACCCAAATGGGGTCATGAAGGGTCAAACACAACTCAGCAATAACAACAGCACTAGGGAGTAAACTGGTTTAAGAATTAGGAGAGAACCAAGGATGGGAAGCAGTCACCAGAGTAGGCTCAAATAACTGTTCTTCAATCATGGATTGGATTAGGTGATGCCTGAGGTGTTCTTCCCTCTCAACTCTGAAATTCCATAAACTGTAATGGGTATTTTGAATCTATTTCTAAATTTAATTTCTTCTACATTACAAAGATGATGGCAATGGTTTTATCTTGCATTTAAAAAATTCTCTGTCCTCTTTTGTAGGAAACATTGGGCCCAGGCATTTAGAGGATGATGTTGTTATGAGTGTCTCAATGTGTGGTGATGGTGGTGGGCAGCTCATAATGCAGAGGACTAAGACAAAGGCAGTGGGCAATGGAAAAATAGGCTGGAGGGAGAGGAATCGGAGAATCCAAGGAAGTGGGATCCAATGAAGAAAATAAAGAAGTGGCAAGAGGAAAACACAGGAAGTGTGTGTGTGGAGGAGGGTTGGCTTTCTTCTTCTAGTAGTAATTATGGCTTCCATACATCAATACTTGAAGGATCTGTGTTTTTATTGGGATGTGGGTACTCCTTTGACTCAGTCCAGTAACTTCAGACCAGTCAACCTGGCTCACAGCTAATCAAGGGGAGATATTTCAAGGTAAGAAAGTTGTCCATAGGGGCAGCTAGGTAGTGCAGTGAATAGAGAACCAGCCCTGGACTCAGGAGGACCTGAGTTCAAATCCAGCCTCAGACACTTAACACTTACTAGCCATGTGACCTTGGGCAACTCATTTAGCCCCAATTGCCCTGCCTTCCCCTCTCCAAAAAAGCACCCCTCCCCCCCCCCAAAAAAACCCAAACCAGACAAAGAAAATAGTCCAGGGGAGGAGTAGCTTTTCAGAGTGAAGAGCTTTCTATGGCTTGGAGATGAATCTGAAGAGGATGGCAATCAGTATGTAGAAGGAAAGGAGGGGAATCAGGCAGTTTAAGGCTCTGAGTCCAAGTCATTTTAGGATGAGTTGAAGGAAGTGGGCATGTTTACCTTGGAGAGGACTCAGGTGGGGGTTGGGGGGGTCATACTGGGTTCAAGTATTCAAAAGATTGGGTTTGTTCTGTTTGGTCCTAGAGGGTGGAACCAGGAACAATAGTTAGAAGCTATTGTAAAGGGTTTCAGCTTGATGTCTGTACAAAACTTGCTAACAATAAAAGATGACTGAGAATGGAATGGATTGCTTTGAGAGCTGCTATGTTCTCTCTCATTGGAGGTCTTCAAGAAGAGGTTGGATGACCACTTGTCAGGTATGGAGATTAGATAAGGTCCCTTCTAACTCTCAGATTCTGTGATTTTGTAACCTGAGGTCACCTCCACATCAGAGGATGACTTTTGTGGAGAAGAAAAAATAATATTTTTCATATTTTTAACTGCCCCCCCACCACCAAAGTATGATCCTTGCAGAAGGGCAAACACCATTTGAGTGAAAAATAATATGAATATGACTTTGTACTTCTATAATACCATTCCTCCAAGGACCTCAAATTGTTATTTTATTTTTAAACCCAGTCTTTATTTACTCAACAATAAGAGTCTGCTCAATATTCATGTAAAGTTGTCAGGAGGCTATAACCCAACTAGACTACCCTTTTTGCTCCCAAAGGAACACAAGGATCATAAAAACATCTCTCTGTAAGAGCCTTAGGGAAAGCATACAGGTCCAGCTCCTGCCACAAAACAGGACTGTGCCTCAGCTTGTCATGATGAATGGACATCTATGTTGTTTTTAAACATCCCTAGGGAAGGGAAATTAAAGAGCCTAATTGTCATTGTTGGTGGGAACATAGGCTATCATTGAGAGTTTGGAAGAAAAAGGAATGGATATAGAAGTTATGAGGAAGAGAGACTGAGAAGCAGCCCACCTTCTCTGCCCTACAGAATTGCAAAGGCTTCTGGGAGGCTTGGCTTTCAGCTGGTATCCCCAGTGACTGATCATGAGCAGGAAGATGGAAAATGGAGAAAAAAGTGAAAGGGAGAGGTGAATAGTATAGGAGAGATTTTAGGGGATAGAAGTGGGGAGTGGGGAGAAGTGCAGTGGAGAGAAGGAAGGGGCCTCACAGCTTTCTTCTTTTACCCCACTCACCAGTGATGTATGCATGGAACACTAGACCTGGAGTCAAGAAAACCTGGGTTCAAATGCCACTTTAGATACTTAGCTTTGTGACCCTAGGCACAAATGCTTCCTTTGTAATTCTATGCATTTTGCTTTATGCCTTTAAAAGCATTCTTCTTAGAAGGGGTCCATAGGCTTCACCAAACTGCCAAAGGGGTCCGGGATACCCAAGAAAGATTAAAAACCTGTGGTCTATACAAATGGGTCTCTGAATATACATGGCTTGTCACAAAGTCAATTAAAAAGGCTAATTACTCATTCATTACACACTGTCCAATTCTTTTTTCTTATTTTGTATCAAGGCACTCTCAGAAATCTCATTATGTCACAGAGATGATCCTGTACTCTCAATGGCTTTGCCAGAAGAATGAAAATTCTGTCAGATCTTGCCAAGTTGGAAAAACTTTGAGTGATGGCCTGGCATTAGACTGTGGTTTTCCTCCCAGGACCAAGCTGGCTAACTTTAGAGAGGCTCATCCCCAGAACTTTGGCCACCAAATGATCAGTTTTTTAGGGGTAGAAGAGTCCATAACCACTCATGATACTTTCTCCTGAGGTATGTAGGGGTTGTGTTCTTGAAATCATGGCCTTTTCAAGCTAGGAGAGCCTTAGAGATCAACTTGTCCATCCTCCTCATTTTACATTTGGGGAGACTGAGGCTCAGAGAGGTTAAGTAACTTGCAAAGGTTTGTACACCTAATGATTGTAGAATATGGGGCAATAGTAAGAGGACTGGTTTTAAAGGAGGAGAGCCTGAACTAATATTCTGCCTTTGTCACCTACCATTTGTGTGATACCAGGCAAACCTCTTAACTCCTCTGAGTCTCTGCCCATCTGTAAAGTGATAAGCATGGACTAGATAGCTATGATATTCCGTCCAGATCCAAGTTTCCCATCCAAAGAGCAGAGGCAGGATTAGAATCTGGGTCACTTGATCTAAATCTCTCGTTCATTCTACACCGTTATACTGGCTTCCCCCCGTTCTGAGGAAATCAGAGCTCTTAGGAGGTAAGAAAAGAGGTCAAGAGGTCAATGTGACTACCCTGTTTGCTGCCTCACGTGTAGTTGGCTATGCTCTTCATTCAAAATAGCTCTCCTAGTCATAAAGGTCCCAGAGAAAGCGCATACTGTGTTTGAATTTTTGAAAGGGCAAAATGTTTCTGCTACAGACTCTTCACTGTTAACTTGCTCATACTCATGGAGAAGCTGTTTACAACCTAGAAACTGTATCAAAGTGATGTACAAAGTATCAGGAAGGAAAGAAGAACCCTAATAATAAGACATTTTGTTACTTAGTCTGGAAAGAACATTGGATAAGGAATTAGGAAGAACGGGGTTTGAATTCTGGACCTGCCAGTCTTACCTTGGGCAAGTCATTGGACCTTTGAGCCCCAGTCCCTCAGTTGTAAAGTGGGGGAAATGTACCTACTTCATAGGTGAGGATCACATGGGATATGGATATGTAAGGAACAGGTGGTGCTGGGACAGGCTCAGCTGTTGGATCTTCCATTGAGCAAGTAAACCTATGGAGACTGTTTGTGCAATTCATCCCCCCCCCCCCCATCCCCAACATGCACTCTTACAGAAGTACAGCTTTCACTGTCCAAGTAGCTCATTCTCTCTTCAACTTCGGGTTTTACTTTTCAGTTTTACTTAGTCAATAGTTTCTGCCAGTGAAAAGAGAAAGTGAAAATGCCCTTTGCAGTGTGGTATTCTAAGAAGCTTGGAATTTTATCTCTATGGATTGCAAATCTATATACAGTGTAACAATGTGGTATGTACGTAATGCCTAGGACATCATCTCCCCATGTGGAAGGGCTGAGAGGAGAGTTGGGATAACATATAATGTAAATGCCTTGGAGAGACTGTGGAGCATATTTAGACAGTGTGTGAATGATTCTGGTTAGTTAACCCCATTGAGCAGTGGCTCTTGGATTGGTTTTGGCAAAATTCAAAAGGCCATGGTCGTTGTCTGCCCTGTTTCTTGCCTTAGTCCTTTTGGCTTTGCTATTTGGTGTTTGTATTTGGGCCCATTTGGTGTTGGTATTTGGACTCCTTTGTTCAAGGAATCCAAGAAGAGACAATGCTGGAGGGGGAGGCCTTGAGGCCTTGTCCATTTTTAGGACATGTAGGCCAAGGAAATGAACCTTAGTCTTTTAGCATAGCATTTGTTCTTTTCTGTTCTAGGGTAAAGGGAGTAGAAGCCTCCACTATTTTGAGTTTCAAACTGTCACAAGGGTGCCCTGTCATCCTAGTGTTCTAGCATCCTAGTTGGGTAGCCTTTGTAGCATCTGTGCCCAGAGGTGTAAGGAGTGACCTTCAGGAGTGACTGTTGGGATACAGCCAAGTAGTAGTTGAGACAAAGTCTCATCTGTCAGTCATGCCGTATGAGAACACAAATTTTTTAAAAATTATTTATTTTTAGTTTTCAACATTCACTTTTCTAAGGTTTTGAGTTCCAAATCCCCCCTCCTCCTTTCTCTGCCCCCTTCCCAATACAGCATGCAATCTGATAGAGGTTATACATGCATAATCACATTAAATATATTTCCACATTAGTCATGTTGTGAAAGAAGAATCAGAACAAAAGGAAAAACCATGAAAAAGAAACAACAAGAGAGAAAACTACATGATTTGATCTGCATTCAGACTCCAAAGTTCTTTATCTATCTGTGGATAGCATTTTTCATCATGAAATCTTTTGGAATTATCTTAGATCACTGTATTGCTGAAAAGAGCTAAGTCTATCAAAGTTAATCATTGAATGATATTGCTGTTACTGTGTACAATGTTCTCCTGGTTCTGCCCACTTCACTCAGTATCATCAGTTCATGTAAGTCTTTCTGAACATGAATTTGGTGAGACCAGTGTTATGGAGGAATTAAGCTAAGGGTGTGTCTCTAAGCTATTGCGGGGAAATTATTTTTCATTATTGCTTAGCAAAAATGGGCCAGTGTCATATTGCTTCTGGGGACAGGGGAAGGGTGGAAAAATTTACTTGATAGTTTTGTTGTATATTTGAAAGGAATAGCAAGCTGTACATAGGTGTGTAACTTCATATGCAATCATCTTTTTTGTTGTATTATGTAATGAAAATGCTTGTTTTATTCCATAAATTGAAAATAAAATTTAAAAATGGTTCAATGTCAAATGGTTAAATGGAAATTGGGTACTGGTCACTGGCATCTAAAAGTAGATAGGACATATAAATGGTGGGAGCTTAAGCTGAGAGCATATTCCCCAACCCCTCAGGGTACCCTAGAATCCTGGGGTGTGTGTGTGTAGGTGGAAGATGTAGCCTTCCTGGCTCTGCAAGAGAGACAGAGTACATTTGCTAAAACTGTGATACTGATCTTCTTTTTTCCAAACCGTTCTAATTAGCTCTAAGACTTGGGGTTTGGCCTGAGCCAAACATTTCATTTCTTTAAACCAGAAAAAAGGTTCTCAACCTTTTCTGTGTCATAGGTACTTACTGACCTCTTTGTAGAACAGTTTAAAAAATAATAATTTAAGGAAATGCTCCAAGATTTGTGAAAATAATGATATAATTTTTCCCCATGCAAGTTCATAGACCCCAGGTTAAGAGCACCTGCTCTAAAGCAAGGAATGACTTCTTTTATTTTCTCTCTATTTGTAAACATTAAATAAGGAACAAACCTAGTTTAGCAGTTCTGTCAATCAATGCCTTCATCACATTTATCAGTTTAAGAAACAAAGAAAATATTTGAATAAAAGTTAATGATAAATAAATGTTTAAAGTGAATAAATGTTAAAAAATGTTCAAGTGAATAAATGACCCACAATTCATTTGACTCTCTCAGGAGAAAGAAGCAGGAGGGGATAAGCAAGATCATGAGTCTCTATGCTCACTCTCAACTGTATCATTGTTCTAGGATTCACTGAGGACATAATTCATACCTGAAACTTTCTCACTATCTTAGCTCAGGGCTCCTTGTCAAAGGACATATAAAACAAAGAAATGAGCCTTGTCAAATGATGAATTCTGCTGTCTGCTTTCTGTGGCTATCTACTTATGTCTTTATCATAGTATTTGTTTCCTTTTCTCTCCTGCTTGCCTTTTTGTTTGCTCAGCTTCCATATATCCTATTCACAAGCCTTCTCACCCCTACCAAAGTCAGACTCAGAAAGATTCTAGGTACTGTCCTCACATTGAATTTTAAATACCCTGGAAGCTTATGGAATGCTGGGAAGGGAAAAGCCTACCTATGGCCAGCTTTACCCATCTCCTCTTGTTTCATGGACAAACTGAGCTGAAAAAGATGGGTTACATTCCTTCCCAGGGCTAGACCATTTGCAGTTCCTTGCAAAAGCATTCAGAGTATACTGGACATCCATCAAATAGCACAAGTCTCTAAATACACATCAATACTAAAAGAAAACAATGCTGATTATAGTTAGCTTTTGTTCACATTCTTTGGTTCATTACATACCTCCCCAAGCATTCCCAGGAAAATCTCTTAAAGCTTAGATTTGATTGATATCTAGGGTCTTCCCAAAAGGCATCAACAAGATCCTTTCTAGAAAGATAATCAAAGTACAAAAGCGATCATGTGTAGGACAACTATTTCCTCTACCAGAAAAGAAAGGCTTAAAACACAGAAGTCTTGGGGCAGCTAAGTGGCACAGTGAGTAGAGCGATGGCCCTGGAGTCAGAAGGACCTGAGTTCAGATCCGGTCTCAGACACTTAATGCACACAAACAAAAGCCTAGCTGTGTGACCTTGGGCAAGTTACTTAACCCCAATTGCCCTCTAAAAAGCAAACAAACAAACAGATAAAAAACAACACAGACGTCTCATAAGTGTGTATTGACAAGGATTAGCAATATAATGGTCATATATCATACCTGAAAAATTCTCCTAGAAAGTTGATATTTAAAAAATTAATATGTGAAACACTGTGTGGGACTTCTAGAGAGACATTTCACATTCCTCTCAGTTCTACACTAACTTGGAGAAACTCATCCAAGGCCTGCATCTTCTGCTTAGTCAGTATTTATTATGGGCTTATATTCCTGGCATTTTTTGCCGGGGGGGGGGCAGTTGGGGTTAATTCTAGGGTCACATAGCTAGTGCGGCTCTGAGGTCATATTTGAACTCAGGTCCTCCTGACTCTGGGAGCTAGTGCTCAATCCACTGTGCCACCCAACTGTTCCATGTTACTGCCATTTTTCTTCTTTGAGAGGCTGTTTCAGAGTTTGTGGTACTGAATTACTACTACCACTAATACTAGTACTACTACTGCTACTATTATTGATGCTGCTGCCACTACTGTTGTTTTTTTCTTCCAGTTCTAAAGCCCTACTGTGATGTTAGTGGGGCAACTGAGTGTTCTAAAAAGGGTAATTATGTATAAAGCTGGAAATTTCTGCTAAACACTAGGCTCAGTGATGGTCTGAGAGTCTATTGTTCAAAGACCCCCCAAAACTTCATTTGGAGAATTGATTTCAGAGTAATGAATTTTCCAACTAGTCCTTGAAAACAGTCTACCAAGTCAGAGAATCTGTGTTTTATATTGGCAGGTGCACTGATGAAATCATGATTTAAGATCTTGACAATGAACATAGAGGTTATCATGGCCTAGTAGTGTCACAGAACCTGCCAGGAAGACTTAGGTTTGAGTCTTGCTTCTGACATAAGCTGGATATGTGAACCTGGGCAAGCCACACACCTGCCCGTGTTCTAGGAAACTCTGAAAGGTGATAGGTTTCAGGGAAGGGGCTGACCTGCATTGGTAAGGGAATTAACTTCATCTTGGAGTTTTCTACACCAATGAAATCACAGGTCCTCATTTGATAATAATAATTATTATTATCTTGTAATATAGAATAATAGACATTTATATAGCACTAGTTTCCAAAATTCCATATGTATATGTATCTGAATGTGTATAGTATATGTGTGTGTATGTATCTATATATCTATATCACATTTGACTCTCATGATAACATTGTGAGTTAGGTACTGCAGATATTATTACTCAGCTTTTAATTTCATTTGACTCTCATGATAACATTGTGAGTTAGGTACTGCAGATATTATTACTCAGCTTTTAATTTTTACTTTTTCAACTAACAAACATTTATTTTCTTTCCCTCCTACCTTATTATGCCCCCATACACATACACATACTGAAAAACCCCAGAAAACCTTTGTAATAAATATGAGTTGTCAAATGAAAGAATCCTTACATCAACAGTATCCCCAAATCCCGTATTCTGCAGCTTGAGTCCATTTTTATCTCTCCAACAGGAGGTGGGCAGCATGCTTCCACATCTGTTTACTAGAATTGTTATCCTTCCATTTTTTAGATGAGGAAACTGAGGATTATAGACATAAAGCGTCCCACTCATGTTATATAGCTAGTGTCAGAGGGTTTGAATCCAGTATTTTCCATCTTACTTTACTCATTATTATAGAGCAATATAGATAATTACAAATACAAATTCTACATAAGAATACGCTACTGGGAAGGTTTGTTGGTCTCTAGTTTGAACATTTCAAGACTGAATGCTAATTCACTGTATTGGCTGATATTTTTTCTCTCATTTCCTTCTCTCCCATATCCTTCTCGTCCCTCTGTCCCCTTCCCTCCTCCTCCCCCCCAACTATCCAAGGCACTTCTTAGAGGACTTTCTTTCCTCAAGGAATGCCTTCTGCCATCTTTGCTGGAGGGTGATTCCTCTACCACTGACTTTCAGGGTGACCTTTGGCAGTAAGGCTCTTAACCTATCTGTTTCTCAAATCCCTCTCCTATTGTGAGTGGATGATAATCCTGACCTGCCTTTCTGAGGGTGTTGTTAAGAAAAGCTAACAAATGCCTAGGAAATACCTTGTAAGCAGAATGGGGTTGTCAAAGAGCTTCCTAAGAATGCTAAGTAAAGCTGTAGGCCCTGACCTGTTTCATTTGCTTCCAGGTCTGAAGAAAAAGGTGCAATAAATAACAACAGTTCCAGGCACATTAGGGGATTCATGGTGCTTAAACTCTTAAACTTGCTTTGCTTGGGTGGGTTTGTGTATGGCCTTCCTTCTAGGGAGGACATTTGACCTTTCCTCCTCAAAGGACAGGAGGCTAAGGTTTTTACTAGGGAAGGTCTGGCAAAAGGACAAAGGAAATTGTGGTCTCTGCTTAATTCAACCCAGGCACATCCTTCAAAAAGGTTCATTTTTCCTCTTCAGGTCAAAGGGGCAGTCTAAAGCAAGCCAAGCAGAATCATTCTAATTGTTTTAATTGGGCCATATTTTGCAAGATAATGAATAACAAAGAAATCCCTAGCGGAATTATTCTTCTTGACACTGGACCTTGAGTATAAAGGGATGCTGTGACCTCAGGACACCAAAAGATATTTGTCTGGTTTTTGGTTTGAGTATAACTTTTCTCCAATGTGTGAGCCAATCAATTGGTCAGTCAGGCAGTCATCAATCAAAAACATTTAAGTGTCTACTATGAGTCAGGCACCATTCGAATTGCTGGGGATTTACATAGAAAGGCAAAAATATCATCCTTGCTCTCAAGGAGCTTACAGTGGGAGAGATAAGAGCTCTCTTGGGGGAGATAGCATGCAAATAACTGGACATAATTATTTGCACAATTAACAAATAAATTATCTGAGTGGAGGATGCATTGGAGTGGGGAGATATTTGAGCCAGTAAGACCATTTAGATGGTTACTATAATAGCCCTCGTGTAAGGTGGTAAGGGCTTCCACAAGGGTGATAGCTGGGTGAATGAGGAGAAAGGGACATTTACAAAAGGTTAAAAATGACATGATTTGACAATGGATTGGATATGGATATGTGAGGTGAGCACAAGTGAAGAGTCTAGGATGACCCTGAAGTTGTGAACCTGGTTAACTGAGAAGATGGTGGTGACTTGGGCAGTAGAAAAGTTGGGAACAGGGGATGTTTGGGGGAGAAAGAATTAATTCTGGTCTGGAAATGTTGAATATAATATGACTAAAAGACATTCAGTTTAAGATGTGCAAAAAGCAGTTTATGATGTGGAACTGGAGCTCGAGAGAGCAATCAGGGCTGGATATATAGATCTGGAAATCCCATGCATAGGGAAGATCCATTAGAGATGATGAGATCATCAAGGAAAATAGCACAGAGGGAAAAGAGAGGGTTTAGGAAAGACCCTTTCAGGAGACTGATGGTTGGTGGGATCGAACTTGATGAAGACTTAGAAAAGGATATTGAGGAATGGCCAGCTGTGGAAGAGGAGAACCAAGAAAGATCAATGTCATAAAAACCTAGAGAGGAGAGTGATGGTGTTAAATGTTATAGAGAGACCAAGGAGGATGAGAATAGAGAAAAGGCCATATGATTAGGCAATTACGAGCTCATTGGTAACTTGGAGAGAGAAATTTCAGTTGAAGGATGAAGTCAGAAGCTAGTCTACAGAGAATTAAGGGAGGAGGAGGAGAGAAATCAGAGGCACCTACTATAGATTTCTTTCTTAAGGAGTTAGTCAAGAGGAGACATTTAAGATGACAGCTATTGGGAATGGTTTGATCAAGTAAGGGTTTTTTTTTTAAAGTTTGGAGATCCATGAACATATTCATAGGTAGTATATTAGGAGCCAGTAAATAAGGTGAGGTGAAAGTAGGGTTGATGAGCAATCTAGGATTGATGAAGGCAATCTCTTGGAGAAGATTGGGGTGATAGAATGGAGTGGTTTACCTTGCCAAGAAGGGGCATCTATTCATGCAATACAGGGTTGAAGGAGGAGATAGTGGAGGAAGATAGGTGAGTGAAGTGAGGAGTGAAGAGGAGGAAGCTTATAAAGAACAGCCTCATTTTGTCAGTAAAGTATGAAACAAAGTTAGCTGAGAATGGGAGCGGGGGGGGGGGGGTGCTATGGGAGGCTTAAAGACAGAGGAAGAAGTTTAGAATAGCCCATTGTGAGTGAGATAGTGAATCAGGAATGTGTAAAAGGACTTCCATGTTGCAGGGAGCACCATGTTGAGATTATGAAGCACAAATTTATTTTATTTTTAAAATATTTTCAATGAAAAAAATTTTCTTCCCTTTCCCCTCCCCTCCAATGAAAAATAAATCCCTTATGACTAATGTTGTAGCATAAATTTTTAGTGGACTGTATCAACATAGTTTTGTGATTTCCTCCAGCTCCATTCCATCACCCACTGCAGGAAAATGAAAATGAGGAATTAGGGGAAGATCATTCTGGATATAGCCCTGCATATCTCTTAACTCAGTTTCATTGAATCAGCCAAGTCAAATGTGTTGTGAAAACCATTGTAAATAAGTTCTGGAAAACTTACGAAGAAACCCATTGTCCTGTCTTGAGTAGAATGGTAACGGACTGAGAGGAGGGCAGATTGTTACATTCACTGGCACACATTGTTTCTGTGTTGTTTGGTTTTGTCAATTTTTTTTTCTTCTTAGAAGAGAGGAATATACAGCAGAGTGGATAGAGTGTTGGACTTGGTCTCAGAAGGGCATGGGTTTGAATCCTACTTCAAATACTTAATCTTGCTGGCATCTTTGGATTAGATGAAATTTGAGGACTAGTCTCTAGATCTATGAAACAAACTTACTCTGTTACCCTGGGCACATCACTTAAACTCTTTGAATATCAATTTCCTCATTTTATAAAAATGGAGGTCATAAGAGAGCCTACCCCATCTGGTTGTTGTGAGCATCAGGGAATGTTGTGTTTGAAGTGCTTTGCAAACCTTCATAAATGTCAGCTATTATTGGAAAATGACAGCAATGGAAAATATTTTTTAATGGGGGGAGGGAAACTGGCATTTATCAAGTGCCTAGTGTATATCAGGTACTGTGCTAAGTACTTTACAAATATCTCATTTGATCTTCAAAACAACCTCTCTCTCTGTCTCTGTCTCTTTCTGTCTTTCTCTCTGTCTCTGTCTCTCTTTGTCTCTCTTTCTCCCCGCCTCCCCACCCCACCCATAGGTGTTATTAAGCAGTTGGAGAAATTAAGACAGAAAGAGGTTAAATGGACTTAGTGTCACAGAGCTAGGAAGTGTCTGTGGCCAGGTTTGAACTCAGGTGTTCCTGATTTCAGGCCTAATTCCAAAGCATAGTAATGCAGTTGTCAATACATGTTAAATGTTGATGCTTTAATAAAAACCCTTGATATATATAATATCTCTGGGTTTCTCTACTGGCTTATACTCCAGTTCATGAGTTAGGTCCTCAGATGATGGCTCTTGGGCTCTCAAAGTAACTCTGTGCATATATATTCATAACATGATAGCTCCCAAATCCTATCAATGTTTCCCATTAACAATCAACTAGTAGGCTTAATTCACTTTCAGTAAAGATCTTTATTAAGATGATATAGAAAAGATAGTGTAATGGCAAGCAAAGAAGTACTTAGTGCCTTGTTTCAGCTATTTAATTATTTAGCACCTTATTTGAGTTCAAGTTTCTTTTAAGTCTTGCCCATCAAGTCTTTTTTTAAGAAACAGAACTTGTGAATCCCACAGTGGGAGGAACTTTCTGATGAAACAGGAAGGGGCAGAATAGGGAGGAGCTAATGACCATATATAAGAAGAAGCCCAAGCTGGGAAAGAGCAGAATTGAGAAGGGGGACTTTGTGGTGGCCAGGGACTCTGTTTCATTTGTGTTGATTTTTGTGATACTTTGTACAGAAGATCTGGGACCTTACTGGAAGCCTTGAAAGAGGATTTTCTTGTTGCCTGTTTATAGAAGTCCTGGAGGAGGGTTTCAGAGGTCCTGGGACTATATTGACAATTTGTGTTGGGTTCTCAAACTTTGTTTGTATGTCTGTGTTGATTTCACAGGCAGAAAGTGAATTGATGATTGTGCTGGCAATGTGCTCATGATGTTATTGTAGTTCTGTTAAGTTTTATCTTTCCTGAAACAGAAACTGTGAAGGACTTGAGTGGACTGGACACTGTGAGCTTCAACATGGAATGGGAACTGGATGAGGATACTAGATGAAGAGCTGAGAGCTGCCTACTTTTGAATCCAGGTGATAGTTGGGTAGATTCAGGCAGGAGTGGGGACCATGAAAGAGGAACCATGGAATCTGAGAGCAAGCCTTGCATCAAGATGAAAAGATCTATCCTTGGGTATTTAGTGTTGACTGAGATCATGATTTTCTGTGGCCTAGGGGTGAGAGAACTTTGTATTCTATGCCTTGTACCTCTTAAATTTAGTTTAGATTGAGTTAAGGATGATTGGAAATTAATCTCCAATCAAGAAGAAAGAAGACTTTTTGACTGAGAGATCAAGACAATGTGACCTAGGGGTGGAGAACTTTGACCTTTGTACTTTGTGTCCCTTAAGGAGGCTTGCTCCTTAAGGATGATTGAGTTAAGGATTTACTGAATGATATATTTTGTTTAAAAACTACGTGACCACTTTGGTAAAAACTATGTGGCCACTTTCGTGATAAGGTGTTATGTTATAACATTGTGAATTCTGTACTTTGGTTTCTGTGAATGTTTTACATTAATTTACTGATGAATAACTAGAGAGTTTACTATACTATGTGATCAGAACCTTGAAGCTGTTCACAGCAGCAGTCCTTTGGAAAGCTGCTTGTGCTTGGCCTTACAGACAGTTGGTGCAAAATATCTCCCCCTTCCCAAATCCCGGAGTGCACCCCACTCCAAATATACACAGAGACAGTGGGCAGAGTGGGGTCAAACTAAAAACAAAAAGATAATGAAGCTCATATGTAGGAATACACTTAGCAAAGGAAGAAATATAATTAGAACTATAGAAATCCTTCCCTTTGTACAATTCTTAGACAGTTCCCCTTTGGTATAGCTCTCTACTAGGGAGGGTGCTTCTCAGGGATCCAAGGATCTATTCCTTTCTTGAGTCCATAGCTGGCATTTCTCTCAAGGGAATCATGACTTTTTGTCTACATTCATCTACCTTCAGTATGTCTCTCCACTCCTGACTGAATATAAATGCAAAATCATGGCCAATGGTAGGCAGAGGAAAGAAAGTCCTATTTGTCTCAACAAGCAATTCTCTCTCAGTGGCTTAGTTCTTTCATTTCTGGGTTCAACATCAAAGCAGCACCCTTAATTCTTGAACTATTAAAGGATCCCTATAGCTTTTGAAAGCCCCCAGAGATTGGCTTTTTTGTTCAGCCAATCACAGTTCTTCTTCATGACCCACTCAAAGAAATGTTTATATCATTAAGAAATAACAAGGTGGCATTTACATATTAAAATCTCATTATGTGTGACTATATTCCATGAGTCCTGAGTTGTAGCTGCCTCCCACTACAAATTAAAAAAAATAAAAGGGAGAGAGTAAAGAGAGAGAGACAGAGAGAGAATATCAACATTAGCTGAGGCTTTAACTGGTTCCTGTAGAATTTGTGTAGTCACCCAGGACCCCTCTCAAGTAACAGAGAAAAATGTTTAATGGGTTGTAGGTGATGATTCATCTAGGACAATAGTTATCAGAAGCGAGAAACAGAAGACGATTTGGGGCTGATGTTCTATGGTCCTCGAACTATGATGAACTATTCACTTTAAGGTCCAAGGTGGGTGACCTGTGGCTGTCCTACCTCTCTACCTTCTTCTACCTTTGGACCCCATCCCCATCCCTGAACCAACCCAAATACTGGCTGTTGCTTGTCAACTTATCTCCTTCCTTAGGACCTTTCTAATCTTTGTGGAATCCTGGTTTCTCCTCTGGTTTCTCTGCCTCCTCCTATCTGCATTTAACTACTTCTTTTTCTCTCTGTCCCTGAAAGCTTTCTTAGCTTTGCTGCCACAGTTCCATCACTTCCCTTTCATCTGGTTTCTACAAACGCAGCCAGACTGACCCAGTTGCCTATTAACCCTCCATTCATCTTCTGCATAGCTGTGGTGATGTAAAAACAACTATTTAAGGTGGAGTAAATTTTCATGTCTACTTTGTCCTACTACTTTAATTGGGGGTGGGAGGGAAGATGTTGTAGAAGGACTGGTTTTCATTCACTGTATTGAGAATATGAAAATAGTAACCCTGTATGAACTGTGCTAAGCATATCCTTGGTTAGGAAATGGTGATTTATGGTTCTCATTATTTATGGTGGAAGTTTACAAAATTTCAGCAATTTAGGGGAATTTTGAGAAAATTTAGGGAATTAACACAAAAGCAAAGACAGAATTCTTCCTTTGCATTTTGGGGAAGTACCACTTAAAGAGGGCTTCTGGGTAAAACTAGTAATAAAAGTTGTCAAGTCTAAAATTGGTTGAGTGAAATTTATTTTTACTTTTGCAATAGTTCTAAATCCAAAGCTATGGCTCTGAAGACTTTGCCAGAAATAGAGAAACTTAAATGTAAATATAAATGTAGTTATTTCTAAAAATTCTAACTATGCTTCTATATTTTAAATATATGTACATATTTACATTTAGGTTTCTTTGGTTGTAGAATTATATTGAATCTAACTGTTGCAAATGTAAATTTATTCAGTGGGAAAAAAAACCTACTACCCGTAGTGCATTCATTTGCATGTGCAATCCCAGTTCAATTTCTTCCGTTTTTCTTCTTTAACTCTTGCCTTCCAAGAACAAAGTCAATTAATGTGAAAAACCTGTAGTGATGAAGACACCATAGTTGACCGTTTAAGTAGATTTGGATATAATCCTACGGTTATTTTCAGCTGTTTTTGGTGTCAACTTTGTGATTTCTTCAACTTTTCTATAGATAGGACCTATAATCCTAAAAAGTCTATGTTTTGGTAATTGTAATTCTTGGTAGAAGGGAAAGGAATCAATCAGAGGATAGTTTGGTCATAGTTTCACACTGAACAACAACAATAATAATTATAATAACTAGCATGTAGCTAGCATCTTGTCAACTAGGTAACTTAGTGTGTAGAGCAATAGGCCTGGAGTCAGGAAGACCTGAGTTCAAATCTGGCCTTAGACATTTATTAGCTGGGTGACTCTGGGCAAATCACTTGACCTCTGTTTTCAAACCAATGCAGTGTCTTTGCCAAGAAAACCTCATGGACAACATTGTTCCTTGGTCAATGGTCCACTGGGTCAAGAAGAGTTGGACACAACAAATCGAAAAAACCCTTTCAATTTGAAGTTTACAAAATGATTTTATATGTTTAATCTCTTTTTAGAATCTAGACTCCTTGAGGGCAGGGATTGTCTCATCTTTGTCTCTGTATTTCCAGTTCCATCCAAAGGCTTGGGTACTTAAATGTTTATTGATTGATTGGTCTTATGTCTCTATGAGGGAGCTACTTACTATAAACCTTATTATTTTCATTTGAGGTGAATAATGAAACCTAAGCCCAGAGAAGTTGGACCTTTTCTCTGATAGAGTATAAGTCTTCAGGGTAATGTCCTCTCCCTCTTTCTCTCCCCCCCCTTCTCTTCTCCACCTGGCACATGGTAGGTACATGTGTTTAGCACAATGCCTTAGCATAGTGCACATAGTAGGCACTGAAAAGTTAATTTTCATATGGTCACCCAGAGAGAATGATCCTTGCTTCCTTTAAGTCCTACCTAGTAGTCAGCCTTTTACTGAATCCCCATTGTTAGGGCTCTTTTCCCTTCACAAAATAATCACTTGTCTATTTTCCTGTTGTGTCCACTCCAAGAGAATATAAGCCCCTTGTGGTCAGGAAGTGGTTTTTTTTATTTGTTTGTTTGTTGGGTTGTTTCTCCATTGCTTCTAAGCAATCAACTGATTAACCAGTCAACCAGAAAGTTCCTACTATGTACCAGGGACTGACGATACAAGGATATAAAGAAAAACACTCTCCACCCTTAAGAACCTTAATTCTGTAAAGAGAAATAATATGTGCTCATAAAAGCATAAACAAAATAAGTGTTCACACATAAGCTTTTTGAGGGCAGAGTTTATTTCATCCCTGGCTTTGTATCTCTAACACCTGGTATAGCGATTGGTCCAGGGTAGAAGCTTAATAAATACATGTTGGATTGCTCAGAGATATCAGTGGCACTGAGCAAAATAGTGATTTTGGAGACTTCTTTTCTCCCTATTTTAAGAACATTTTTAATAAAAATTCTAAAAATAAATGTTTAAGCCACAATATTTTTAAGGGGCAGAATTATAAAAATCCAGTGAATTGTAGTTCCCAAGGGCTGTAAGTCCTGGGTCCTTGTGCTGGAGAATCCATGCTGTTCTAAGCATCTAGACTTGCATTATTGCTTTCCTTAGCAGATACAAGTGTGTATGTGTGTGTACATGTCTTTGTGTATGGCTGTCTGTGTCCTTGGTTGAAGAGACAAATTGTCCTTATTAGACCGTATATTTGAAGGCTGGTTTGTGGCAGCAACCACTTTGCTTGTAGAACTGTTTGTGCCTGATGTGAAGAGTGGTAGTGCTGATGCCTTTCACCTACTCTCGAAGAGCTCACATCTACTAGAGTGAATTGCATGCAGATAATAAGATACTTGAACAAAGTAGTGCAAAGTATTTTTTTTTCCAGGAAGGGGAGTAGAGCTCAAAGAGTACTTGAGAGTAGGGGCATGGGTCAGGAGGAGCCTTAGGAAGGAGAGGGTACTTAAACTTAGCCTTGAAGGGGACAAGAGAGATAAAGAAATTAGATCTTTTTTTTTTTTTTTTGCGGTTTTGCAGTTTTGCAGTTTTGCAACATTTACTTCTGCTTGTTTTCTGGTTGATGTTTTTTCCATTACTTGTTTTGGTGTTGTATATATTGTTTTCTTGGCTTTGCTTACTTCACTCTGCATCAGATCATAGTAAGTCTTTTCCCTGCTTCTTTGTATTCATCGTTTCTTACAATATAGTAATTAATACAGTACAGTAATTACATTAACATAGTCATTTGTTTAACTTTTCCAAAATCAAGCATCTACTTTGTTTCTAGTTTTTTGCTGCCACAAAAAAGTGCTGCTATAAATATTTCAGTTTATATGGCATTTCCTCCTTGTCAGTGATCTCCTTGGGGTTTATACATAGTAGTGGAATCTCTGGGGAAAAGAAATGGAAATTTTAGTCATTTTATTGACAAAACTACACAGGGATTTCCAAAATGGTCGTACTGATTCACAGCTCCACCAATAATACCCTAATTCCCCTATCTTCCTGTAACCCCTCCAGCATTGACTATTCCAATCTACTAATCCTATCAGGGTTTTGTAAATTGTCTTTCTCTTATTGTTAGAGCATTCTTTCTTGTGGCTATTAATAGTTTATAATTTTTCTTTTGAGAAAAGTTTGTTCATATTTTTTGACTGTGTAACTTTTATAAAATGGCTTTTGGTTATATTTATATATGTTAGTTTCATATTGATGTTGGACTTAATGCATGTTTTTTTTTTTTTTTTTGCTCTGATTTGCTCTTGCTGCCTGCATCTCAGAAGCCTCAGCCTTCCCACTGGCAGAGATTATAGGCATGTAGCATAATATCTATATGCACCATAATATCTATTCTTATCATCTGGGTTTAGGAATGCAAGGGCCCAAGAATTCTTGCTTCTCCCACTGTCCCCACTGCCCTTCTCTTCTTGGCCTAAGAACTTTTGCCATTGCCTCTTCATGGCTGCTGTCTCTTGGGTTCTATGAAGGGGAGATTGGTCTCAAAGATCTATGCAGGCTTCATCTAGGGAACACAAAATGCTCTCAGATATTAGTTATTATTCCCAGATCTCTCTAGGTTTCTCCAACTGAGATTATCAGGTGTGTATGTTTCTTCTTATAGATCCAGTACAATTCCAATTCATAATTGCCTGAGCCAATCAAAGTAGTCCCAATGTTATCAACTACCCAATGTTATAGGCATCCTGTAGGAAGTAGTATTTGAGTTGAATCTTTGAAGAAGTGGAGATGAGGGGGTCAGAGCATTTCAGGTACAAGGACTAGCCAATGCAAAGGCATGGAGAGAAGAAATGGAGAATAGTGTTTGAGGGCTAGCAAGTGGGCCAATATAGCTTGATCACAGTGTGAGTAGGAGGGAGTAAAGTATAAGGAACCTGGCAAGGTAGGGAGAGAGCAGGTCATGAAGAGATTTAAATGCTCAGCAGAGTGGGGCACATGTGATCTTGGAGGAAATAGGGAGTCACCAGAGCTTATTGAACAGAGGCTGAGGTTATGGTTAGAACTATATTTCAGATCAATCACCTAAGCAATTGAATGGAGGGTGGATTGGAGTAGGAATGAGGAATCAGGGAGACCAGTTGGCAGGCAATTGTAACAGTTCAGGTGAGAAGTAATAGGGATCTGAATGAGGGTTGTGGCTGTGTGAATGGAGAGAAGGGAATATATTTAAGAGATGTTATGAAGGTAGTAACAATGAGATTTAGAAACATTGGATATATGTTTTGAGTGAGGGTGAGGAATTGAGGATGAGACTTTAGCTAGTGATTTTGGGTGACTTGGAAGATAGATGTGCCTTTGACAGTAATAGATAATAATACATAAAAGTACTAGTAGTACATAACAGAAGAGGAGAGGATCTTGGGGGAAAAACAACAGGTTCTGCTTTGGACATGTTGAGTTTGAGATGCCTATCGGATATCCAGTTTGAATTTTATAAGAAACAATAGGTGATGTAGGATCATGGCTCAGGAGAGAGTAGAACTGGATATATAGGTCTGGAAATCATTTGCATAGAGATAAATGAACCCATGGGAATGGTGCCATCACCAAACATGGTGGTATAGAGTGAACATGTATACATTATGCATAGAGCCATAGATTTACAACTAGGGTCTATAGATACCATCTTTTCCAACTCCCTCATTTCACAGATGATAAAATAGAGTCTCAGAGAAGTGAAGTGACTTAATATACCATCTATAAAGACAGTGATGGTATTTAAACTCAAGTGGTTTACACTCCAATGCTCTTTTCACTGTAGCATGCTGTCGCATAGTAAATGCTCACTAAATATTTGTTGACTGACTGACTGAATGAATATAGATTTAAATGGGCTTATGGGACTTTACTAAACCCTAGAAACTACTTTACTGCCAAGAATATCCTTGATGATCATACAGCCTGACTGATATCCCTGGACTTTTGCATGGCCCAGGTCCTAGAAGGAAGCAAGTTATCCATAAACACTTGCTGATTGCTTGGTTGATTTTCCTACCCTCAGAGTGGGATTGGTGAATTGGACAAATTAAGTTTTGTTAGGGTGAACTCTGCAACATTTCTCCCGGTAGAGGAATACACCGGGGACTCTCCATTGAGGTAAAACTTGTCCTATTTTATTCAGCAGCAAAACTGACAAGGTGCCTGGGCATCAGAAAACGAACACATTACAGCGCTTGTCCTTCAGTGTATCCTCTCTCCTTATTTACATATTTCTCATAAAAGGTACATCTTTAGAGTTCAACTCCTAAAAGTGTACATGCTAATTTTTCTACAGATCTATTATGTATGAACTGGAAGAGACTGTTCTCTTCTCTGTGTGGAGAGGATTTCCGTGTGTAACCCCCATTAGTGCTAATGGCAGATCTATGCATAAATTCCTCAACTCAGAGAATAAAGAGCCCAGGACATCCAACTAAGCCAAATGACTCACAAGTAGAGTGACAGAGAGTAAGAACAGGAGGTAGGAGAGCTGAATGCTGAGGAAAGAATAAATTTCAAATTTTCATGTATAAATGGTGAACTTTAAAGCAAAAGGAACCTGGACAAAAAGTACAAATGGAATTATGTCCCCATGTTCAACTTTTCCACCCACTTAGTGGTCTTCAACCATTAAAAGCTAGGTGACTCAGCGAATAGAGCTCTGGGCTTGAAGTCAAGAAAACCTGAGTTCAAATCCACATAGACATTTACTATGTAATCCTGTACAAGTCACTTAATCTTTCTTTTTCCACTAGAGAAGGAAATGGCAACCACTCCAAGAAAAATCAACAGACAATGTGGTCCACTACTGGGTCACAAAGAGTTGGGCAGGAATGAATGACTGAACAACAACAACCACTAAAAATTCACCCTGGTATTTCAGAGGAACTTGGAAAAGACCTGTGTTCTAGAAGACTGGGTTAATGAATATACAATGTGGTGGGTCTTACCAAACTGAAGAGACTGTAAGCACAGCCTGGTGACAGGATCAGCTTGGTTAATTCTGGAAAGGCTCATTTTCACAGTGGAGACAGGGTGATTTTTTTGGTTGTGGCAACTCTCAAAGATGATCTTCTTGGTAATGGAGAAACTAAGTCAATAGAGGAAGTTTGTTTTTTAATAAATTTTTAAAGGCAGCTAGGAGGTGCAGTGGATAGAATACTACACAACCCTGGAGTCAGAAAAGACCTGAGTTCAAATTCAGCTTCAGACACTTATTAGCTATGTGACCCTGGGCAAGTCACTTAACCCCCACTGCCTCAAAAACCTTTTTTTTTACCTCTATTTTGCCCTCTGGATCTAAAACATCAGGGCAATTTTCCTTGAGAATTTCTTAAAGGGTGATTTCTAGGTTCTTTCTTTGATCATGGCTTTCAGGTAGTCCAATAATTTTTAAATTGTCTCTCCTGGATCTATTTTCCAGGTCAGTGGTTTTTCCCATGAGATATTTCACATTGTCTTCTAATCTTTCATTTGTTTGGATCTGCTTAACAGCATCTTGATTTCTCATAAAGTCATTAGCTTCCATTTGCTCCAGTCTAACTCTGAAGGAATGAATCTCCTCAGTGAACTTTTGAGATTCTTTTTCCATCTGGCAAATTCGACTTTTTAAGGCATTCTTCTCCTCATTGCCCTTTTGGGCCTCCTTTGCCATTTGAGTTAGTCTATTTTTTAAGGTGTTGTTTTCCTCAGTCAGGCTGTTGACCCTCATTTCATACTTTTCCTGCATCCTTCTCATTTCTCTTTCTAATTTTTCCTCCACTTCTCTTATTTGATTTTTAAAGTCCTTCTTAAGGTCCTCTATGGCCTGCAACCCGCTCATGTTTTCCCCTGGGGCTTTTGGAGCAGGACTTCTGACCTCACAGTCCTTTTCCCGCTCTATGCCCCCAAAATAGGAGTCTAGGGTTGCATTTTTCTGTTTCCTTTGCCTTGGCATGCTGCCACTTAATTGCTTGACTTTTGGGCTTGTTGCCACACTATGGCTTTAAGGCCAGCTAGAGGAATTTTCGTCCCGAACGTGTGGGGGGTAACTTCCATTTCTGGCAAGCTGTAAACCCACCCACAACTTCCACCCTAGATCACAATCTAGATCCAGGGAGGTTAAAGCAAGAGCTTTTTATTATCTTGTTTATCTTGTTTATTATTATTTATATTGTTTATTATTATTATCTTGTTTAACCCCCCAAGACTGATCGCTGGATCTCCCTACAGTTCGCAGGCCAGGAGCTGGAGCTGCTTCTGAAAATTACAAAATGGCGTGTCTCCTCAGCAGCTTCTAGCCCCTAGGGGAGGAAGCTGACGCATTCCCCAAATACTGGTCCCAAAGTCCAGAGGACACTAACCTCTTACTTTGTCCTAGGCATGTCTATGTTGATAATTCTGGAGTCGCCACAGCTCCTGGTGTTCTGGGGTCTCTCCAGCTGGCTGCTGGCCCTGCTGCCCTGGGGCTAAAACCTTGGCTCACACGGACCTGGGCTCCGCTCCACTCGGCTCGGCTCCCCCCGCTCTGCACGCTGCGCGCTGCCGGCTCCCAGACCGCTGCACTGGTCCTTCCTGCAGGGCTGCTGGGCTGTCCTCAGCGGGAGGTTAGCTTCTCTCTGTCGTTCTGTGGGTGCTGGGGCTCCGGAAGTTGTTCAGAGTCCCCTTTTACATAGTTTGGGGGGAATCTGGGAGCAGAGTGGCTTGGATGAGCTGTTTCTACTCCGCCATCTTGGCTCCGCCCCTCAAAAAACATTTTAAATGATATTTCTTCTTCTTACATTGCCTAGGTTTTCCCCAGTATCCTTTTCTTCTCCCCTTGCAGACTGTGTTGGGCCTGGGTGAGAGAAGAGCATGGTTCGGTCCCTGCCCCCAGGGCAGTGGTAGTGGCTGACTGTGGCTGCTGGGTGGCTGCTTCCAGAGTTCCAGGTCCCCAGATGGTGGGGGCACTGAGCAGCTGATCAAAGGGCAATTGCAAGAATCTCTTTGCTGGTTCTGAGGCAGGATTCTCTTGCTTTGCCCTATTTGGATCTAGGTTGAAGTCTTGGGTGGTGGACCCAGGGTGAGGAGGAGCGCAGGTGTGGCAGAGCTTGTGCTGGTTGTGGGGAGGGAATCCTCCTCTGTTCTGAGGCAGATGCCTAGAAGTAGCTCTGATAACAGCTGCATAAAACCCCAGAAATTTGGGATACACCACTCTCCATTCTGGAAGTAAAGTTCTACTGTGGCAAAGAGATCAAAAGTCAAGTGATTGGTTGGCAAAATAAGCAAACAGAGGGAGAGAAATCAGACTATAGAAGCATTCTTTGGTGACAAAGAAGATAAAAACATAGAACCAGAAGGAGACAATAAAGTCAAAACTCCTGCATCAAAAGCCTCAAAGGAAACTATGAATTGGTCCCAGGCCACGGAGGAGCTCAAGAAGGATTTTGAAAATCAAGTAAGAGAAGTAGAGGAAAAATTGGGAAGAGAAATGAGAGTAATGCAAGCCAATCATGAAAAATTGAATCAACAGCTTTCTAAAGGAGGTTCCCCCACAAAAATATTGAAGAAAACAATATGACTTGTACAAAGACTTTGGTTTTTCTGCTCTGTTCCATTGTCTTCCTCAAACATCTCTTCCTCTGAACTAAAAGGAAAATAAAACCTACAACAAATAATATGCTATATCCCCTGATACAAAGACTAAAGAATTCAAGAGGCTAGAGATTTTATCATAGGATCATAGATTTTTTTAAAGGTAGTGGTGCAGTGGATAGACCACTGGGTTTGGAGTCAGGAAGACTCATCTTCCTGAATTCAAATCTAGTCTCAGACATTTCTTAGCTGTGTGACTCTGGGCAAGTCACTTAACCCTGTTTGCCTCAGTTTCTTCATCTGTCAAATGAGCTGGAGAAGGAAATGGAAAATCACTCCAGGATCTCTGCCAAGAAAACCCCAAATGGGGTCATGAAAACAACAATCCTCATTTTCTAGAAGAGAATACTTAGGTCTAGAGACCTGTGGCAGCCCAAAGTCACTTAGATCATAAGTAGCAGGGCTGAGATATAAATTCAGGTCCTCTGAATCCAAAGACAACAACTGTTCCATTCTTACAATGTTGTTTCTGTTCTCTTTTAGATGAAGCAGAAACATTGAAAGCTGGTATAACAGCAGAAGAAATGGCGCACCATTCTGTCATGCATTCCGCTTCCCCCGCCTTCCCCTAGCTCCTGATTCTTCACCCTCGGAGCCTTTCAATCACTGTAAGTATGACAGGGAAAGAAGGGTGGAAATATAGTGTGAGCTGACAAAAGAAATGAGCAAAACAGGATTTACTTGTAAAATACTGTGCCAAAGTCAGAGGGGTATTTTGAGACAACCCATTGACATAATTCTGTCACATAAAATGTTATCAGTTTCTTCAGCATTTAGTGATATTTAATTTTATTTAAAATTAATTGTTTAAAGACTTAGACACCTTCTGGGGAACGTGTGTGACTTTTGGCAGAACAATTTTTGGCCTATAAATTGGTGATTTCCACCAACAGCACTTGTCCATGAGTGCATATATCTTTGACTGACATAGTAGACAAGAGAATGAGGTCCTATATGAAGTAATTTCTGGTCCATCCAGTTGCCTCCCTCAAATTACTTTTTAATTATATTGTTTATATATCATAGATGCATTCATACATACATATACACACATAAATATATACACATGTATATTCACATATATGTACACATATATGCACATACACACATATGCACATACACACATGCACATGTATATGTGTACATGTAAATACACACAAACATATACAACTTAACTTTTGCCTCTCCCAATAGATTCCTAGTTCCTTGGAGCCAGGGAATGTTTTATAATTTATATTTATTATTATTGCTATTATTTTATTTATTAAATACTTTTCCTCTCCATAACTCCAGGGCTTAGTACAGTGTCCCTGCTTAGGAGGCACTTAATACATGCTTTTTGGTTGATTGAATTCAGGAATTGAGACCAAAATTGAACAGGAAGAAGAGAGAGGTCTGAATTGTTTCTGGGAAATGTCAAAGTTCTTTAAATGACTCCAAGCCCATCTTTTAAATACCAGCATTCTTCAGATAGACAATCTATTACTGTGAATCGTGAAATGTTAATCTCCAAAGAATTAAAGTGAACATCATATAAAGAGCCATGGTGAGGCACATAGTAGGTCTGAACAGGCTGTAACCCCTTACAAAGAAAAGATTACACAGAAATGGTAAATCAACCAATTAGTAAGTATTTATTGAACAGCTACTATGGGTCAAGCACTGTGCTAAGCTCTTCAGCTACAAAGACACAAAGGAAATTAATCCTTGACCTCAGGGGGTTTATATTCCAATGAGGAGAAGACACACAGATGTATAAGTATATATAAATAAATACAAAAAAAAATATATATATATAAATATATACAAATAAATACAAAATAAATACAAGGTGGCTATAGGAGGGAGGGCATTAATAATTGGAGGGAGTCAGGAAAGACTTTGTGGAAAAGGAAGACTTTGAGCTGTACTTTGTAGGAAATCAGGGAATCTGAGAGGCAGAGATAAGGGAGAGCATTCTAGAAATGTGGGACAGTCAGTGCAAAGGCATGGAGACAAGAGACGGGCAGATTGCATGCTAAAAAAAAAGATACATGATCTGAGCATATAGCAAGAGTAAAGGGTGATCAGGTAGGAGCTTGTGTGCTCCCTCCATGATTTAGAAATGTTGAGAGAACAAGAGATAAGAGCTGAACATACTAATTGGGTTGACCAAGGTGGACTTGTGGTTGATGGATGGCAGGACACAGCAAAAATGGGCATCAAGCATGGAAGGGTGGCAACCTTAATTGTTAGCAGGACTACTCCTATGGAGGAGAGCACAGGTTTACTGGAGCATCATGTTTGCTACCTAGTTCTCAGGAAGCAGTAAAAGATACAGTGCTGGGCGCTGGGGCTTAAAGGATGTCGTTAAAAGACACAATTATGGAAATTCCATTTTCGATAGCCATGTTGGGCACAATATGTGTCTTTCAGTTTGTCGTTCCCACAGACTTTATAGTACAGTTTTATAATAGAAGGAAGTACAAGTCCCAAATTTTAATATTTCTGCATGTAACAAAGAGGTTCTATAACATTAGGAAGCTGTGTGTACTTCTCCTGTCTTGCATTTCCATTTCTGTATTTGAGACTGGCTCTTCCAGACACATGTGAGAATCAACATCATCATTAAATAAGTGGACAAAGGCACTTGTATGTGTGTGTATACACATGCACACTTATATGTGTATGTAATATGTATATATGTGTATATATGCACGTTTATATGTGTATACATATGTATATCTGTGTATATATGTGTATACACACATATATGGAACAATAAAAGGCAATGCTAAGGGACAATTGGGGTGCTTGCAAAGTTTTGAGGCAAGGTCATTTGTAGCTATATCTAGAAATAACTAATATGTAGTTTCAGCAATATTGAGAACTTCTGGTGTGGAAAATCTCTCCACCAATGCAGTCACCTATCTATCACTTAGTAGATAAGCCTAAGTGAATGCCCAAGGCACATGAAATGATTCGGCCAGGGTCATGCAGAGGCAGGATCTGAACACAAAGGTTCTAGGCATCAGGCCTTTTTGTCTTTCTGCCCCCCTCCTCTCTCTCCCTTTCTCTCCCCTCTACCTCTCTCATACTTACTTTTTTCTCTCTCACTTTCTTTTCTTCCTTTTTCTTTCCTTCCTTTTCTCATTCTTTCATCCTCTCTTCTTCCTTCCTTTCTCTCTCTCCTTCCCTTTCTACCTGTCTTCTCTCTTTCCCCATCCTCCTATCTCATTTCTCCCCTTCCTATCTCTTTCTTCCCTTCCTCTCCTCTCACCCTTAGCTTCATCTATCCTCTTTTACCTTTCTCTCCTCTCTTCTCTCCCATCTTCTCCTCTCCTCCTCATGACTCTCTACCACCACCTCCTCCTCCTCCTCCTCCTCCTCCTCCTCCTCCTCCTCCTCCTCCTCCTCCTTCTTCTTCTCTCTCTTTTCATTTTCTCTCCCCTCTCTTCCCCTTCTGCTTTCTGTTTCTATTATAATGTGTTCTAACTAAATAAAATATATTTATGTAATGGTATGCATGCCAACATATATACATGTGAGACTGATTTTTGTGTATAGCTCATGTGACCAGCCTCATATGTAGATACTGATAAAGGTATAACTGTCATATCCATGGGATTGATGAGGCTCTTAATTTATCCCCCCTGCTGCTTTCTTCTGTTCTTTAGTGCACCCAGGCCTTTAGCTAAGCTCAAGCAAGTTTCATTAAATTGAATTTCAATGGAAATGAGAGATAGAATTTATTTAATTTTACCCCAGTTCTCATAGGTTAAGACCTAATTTATCTCGGGGCATTTTCTAATTTTCTTAGTTGTCATATGTCCAAGAGCTTTATAATAATACTTTCTACCATATGTAAGAGGATCACCTGAGAAATGTTCATATTACTTGGGACAATGGTAGTCAATATTACTGTCTTCATTGTCATTGATTTTCCAAATTTTTTAAAGTAGCATCTTGAGTATTTGAGAGATTGAATTACATCAATAGAGCATTCAACTTATCATGTTCATGAATATACATATATGTGTATATACATATATATGGTGTATATATTCTGAACACAGAGCTATATCTATACATGAAACTAGCTATTGGTTATTCTCTTTTTGTTGGGTGATAATGCAACAAACATTTCAAAGAGCATTTATTGAATGATTATTGTGTTCCAGGTATAGGAGATATAAAGACAAATATGAAATAATCCCTGCTTTCATACTGCTTGTGTAATACTGGGGAGAAAAAACACACCTAGATAGAGATATGCAAAATATCTAGAGCAAGTAATGCCAAATAAGAGTTATCAGGAGCTGTAAAATTCTTCTTTGAAAGCATAACCATGGTGGGCCAGCTAGGGTCTTGACATAGGGTATTGAAACTGGATGGGGCAGATGCATATTTTCTTCCCACAGAAGTTATCTGCTCCTCTTGCACCATATTGTCCCTTTTTTGCCCCTATGTAAAGACCATGTTCCATTGCTTTCCCTTAGAACATTTAGCAGTTAATTAGTAAATGAACAAGTAAGCACCTACTATTTGTCAGGCACTGTGCTAAGCGGATAGATGAATATAGCTTTAGTAGATAAAGATAAAATGATAACAGTGAAAACATTCATATTCTCAAAAACCTCCCAACCTAATTGAAGTAGAAAAATATACATATAGAGACATATACTAGCCATTAAACTAACCTTTATTAAGTACCTACTATGTGGTAGGTACTGTGCTAAACACTGGGAATACAAAATTTAAAAAAAAATTGGGAAAGATATTAGCAGCTAGGGAATGAAGAAAGGTTTTATGTAAAAGGAGACATTTGTGCTGAGACTAGAAGAAAACAAAACATTCTTAGTGATGGTATTGATAAGAGATTGCCTCTAAGCATGGGGAAGAAGCCAATATAAAGGCATAGAATGGAGTGTGGTGTGAGAGGAACATCCAAGATGCCTCATTTTGGATCCACCTCTTTTACCATTTCATGTCTGTTGCTTTTGACTCTTTACCTCATCCCAGGGGTTGGGGCAGCCGATGGTCAAGTGATCTCCAGTTGCATCATGTGGCATGGGCTGCACTCTCTAAAATGCTCTAGGTAGCCCCTACTTGACACCATTCCCCCAGCGCACGCACACACACACACACACACACACACACACACATACATACACTCATACATAAACCCACACACTCATCCACTAAATATAGCTCAGAAACAAAAATTGCTTATTGCACTGTCTCTTCTTGAGGATGGTGAGAAATTTTCTCTGGTTGTTAAGAGGGGAATGTATACTGATTTCTGGTATGTTTCTTTTGTAATTTCATTGTCCTACAATCTAATAACTAGAAACTCACAGGATGACATTGATCACCTGGTCACAAAATACAAAAAATAAGTTTTTCTTTAGAAACCTACTTTTTTTTCTGAGTTTTTCCTGGATCATTGTTTCTGCTGGTCTTTTTGCCCTGAGTTTTCTGGAATCATTCTTGGTACGCTGGGAAGCAAGAGGGGCTTTTGTGTGCTGGTAGCTCCAGTTTCCCTGGGAGATTCGTGGGAAGTTGGCAGCTGGTAAGTCACTCAATAAGGGCCCCCTCTCACAATTAGCTATCAGACAGAAGAAGGAGCTGACAGTCTTACCTTCTTGGCTGCAGGAATGAATGATTAATGAATGAATCCATTTTATGCAAAGTAATTCAGAGCTGCAAGGTAATCACTTTGATAAAATTATGATCTTATTTGACAGGATGGTGACAATAAAAGACAAAAAGGCAGAAGGACCAAAAAAGATTCTCTATGGAAAAATTGTGGATAGATAAACTGAGCCAGTTGGTTAAGTCATAGATTGGACATTAAGGACTTTGTATGAATGGAAGAAAAAAAGCATTTATTAAGTGCTTACTCTGGGTTAAGTACTGAGTATATTAATATAAATTCAAAGCAGTCTCTGCCTTCAAGGAGCTTATAGTCTAATAGGAAGACCACAAATGCAGGGGAATCATAACCAGGGGAAAGTATTTTGTTTGGGAATGAGACAACTACCAACAGGAGAGTAGGATCCTAGGCCAGGGTTTTATAAT
Source organism: Gymnobelideus leadbeateri (assembly GCA_011680675.1). Taxonomy (NCBI): domain Eukaryota; kingdom Metazoa; phylum Chordata; class Mammalia; order Diprotodontia; family Petauridae; genus Gymnobelideus; species Gymnobelideus leadbeateri. The sequence continues at coordinate 700,704 of WOXC01009686.1, read as the reverse complement.
GTTGAAAGGGTTAAATTCTCATGAGTGTGGTTTATGTTCCAGAGGAAAAAAAGTTGGTGAGAACATGGGTGGGAGTGAAGTGAAGCAGCTGGGGTTAGGGTTTCATGCAAGCCTCAAAGCTTTATATAAATATGAGTTCTATCATCATTATCTTATCATCATCATTGTTATTAGGTGATTGAGGCAAACTACCAATAAGGACAGTGAACCTAGGGCTAGGAGTTCTGGAGTGAAAGGGTGAAGCTGTTTTTCTCTTTTCTTGGATGGGAATTGTGATTTCATTAGATAAGGAAGGTCATAGAAAGGAAATTCCCTCTTAGAATTTTGCAGTTGAAACCTGAAAGTTGACTCAGGGCACTGTGAGTCACTGTCCAAGGTGCTACATGAATCCAAATTGTCCAAATTCATCTCTCTATCACTAGGTCTTGCTGCCTTTTGAACCTCTATGACATATTCAGGATGTCCCAAATGTTTCAGTGCCATTTTAATCTATGTAAGGTATTAAAGTTTAAAATGACATGAAGGCTTTTGAGACTCCTTGTACGTGTCAGCTATCATGTTATCATTAAAAACAACAAGAAATATTTATTAAATTCCTATTTGGTTTAAGGAATAGGTTTAGGTACTAGGGACACAAACTCCAAAAAAAGACAGAAGTTCCTGACCTCAAAGATCTTATATTCTTCTTGTGGGGGTAGGGTTGATGGAGGGAATCTAACATAAATACAGAGAAGCAACTATAAAAACGTACATGAAAAGGAATATAAAGTAATTAAAAGAAGGAGAGAGCAGCTACCAACTGGGAGAGATCAACAGAGGCTCTGCCTAGGAGAGACACCTGAACTGTGCTTTGAAGGAAGCTGAGAGGGGAAGGATGTGAACTCTAGACTTTTGGGAAGGGTGTGAAATTTGTCAGACCACCCACCTGTGGTCTGACAGTGACATGTCCTTCTATGAACACATTTGAGTGCCAGGTGCTGTTTCTTTTGAGTTAAGCTAACCCAATAGGTATTCACCAACCAAAGCACTGTGACACATAAAGAGAAAAGAATAAATTGTGAAGATTGAGAATGAAGTTGATGAAATGTTAATATGAACAATGAAGGCAGGGAAGTGCGTTGAGGACTTTTATTGCATAAATTCTGGAGTCCACGAATACTTACACCACAAATGTGGCAGGGCATGAATGTAAGTTATAGCTTCTTCTGTGTATTTCAATATCCATTTGTTTGGTTCCCTTCAAGGGCCCAGTGGTATCAGCTGGGTATTATTCCTTAGCTAGGCATGATTGTGTGTTGATTCATTGCTGGTTATGATGTGAAGCATGACCAATGGAGGTAAAAAGAAGGAACACTCAGCTTAAAGTCAGCACAGGAGATTTTAAATTGCCCTGTGGAAATATCCAGCTCATTTTTTTTTTTCATTGGGAGTCTATCTTAATGCAGACAGCGCTGTGTAAGGGATGAAGTGCTGGGCTGGAGGCAGAAGACCTATGTTCTAATCCTGCCTCTCACATTTATTAACTACATCACTCAGAGAAAGCTACTCAACCTCCATGTGCCTCAAGCAGCTTTCTAGATAAGAGTTCTTAACCTTGGTTCTGAGAGTTTTTTTAAAATAATTATTGCTTTCTAATCGATTTCCTTTGTAATCCTAGGTATTTTGTTTTATGCATTTAAACACATATCCACATATCACCAAACTACCAAAAGGGTCGGTGACTTTAAGAGCCCTTGATATAGGATTTGTCTAAGACATTGTTTCTGTGTTGGCATGGGACATACCTAGAGTTTCTGATAGTGACAATCTTTCAACTCCTTTGGTCTGAAGACAAGGCCAACTTCGCAGTTAAAGGATTTCATAATTATGCTGAGAAAAATGACTGCCTATCAGGGAAATGTAGGATACGAAGAGAAGATGGGGTCAAGGGCCAGGGATGACAGGTGGTCAAGACCAAGTTTTCCATGGTTATCCATGTGATTTCAAGAGAAAGTGAGGCCTTATGCGCGCTAGCGTGACTCCCCGTAATGAGCTAATGGCGAATATGGACAAGAGTCATGCAGAATTGTCAGGTATGGATGGGTTGCCACTAGCTGAATGGAGGAGATTGCAGATCAATATGAGCAATGAGTATTTGTGCCTTTAATAAAGAAATAGTCATTATTTGGAATAAATTTGTACACAATTTGCAAAAAATGGAAAGGGATAGTTGCTACCCATGATCATATGTTTCATTTTTGATGTCTTTTTTCCCACTATAGCAGGCTGCCCTTCTGAGTTCTCTTAATGCTTTAACTCATGATTCTACAACTTAAACAATCATCTGTTTAATGAGTAAACCTCTGACTTGGAGTTAGTAGGACCTAGCATTGAATCTTTTTTTTGCAAACTTATTTTATGTGTGACCCTCGGTAAATAACTTAAATTTTCTGAGACTCAGGTTCCTCATCTGTGAAATGGAGATAACAATGCCTATAGCATCTCACAGAATTGTTGTGAGGATCAAATAAGATAATAGGTGTAAAGCTTTTTGCAAAGCTTTGCAAAAATGAATGCACCATAAGCATGTCAATTATTATTATTATCTAATTCATCTTTCTCATTTTCTAGAGAGGAAGTCAGAGTCCAGAAAAATGAATAATACACAAGTTGGGTCTTGAGACTCAGATTCATGGTTCCTGATTCAAATTCATGATTCCCTGTCTCTAGTGACTTTAGTGACAAAGAGGATCTCTTGAGAAATTTGATCCATCTAATAGAAGTCTTCATTTATCCTTTGCTTTCTTTGAAGTTAACTTTTTAAATTATCAAGCATTTACATTTTTCCCCCCATGGGGGAAAAACCAAAATAAACCCTCTGTAATAACAACAACAACATGGTCAAAACAAATGCTCTGATTGGCCATACCAATAATGTGTTTCTCATTCTGCACATTTGCTCATCTTAGGGAGTAGGTACCTCTTTTCATCAGGGGGCCTCTGGAATCACAACTGATATCTACTTAGATGAGTGTTTAAGTCTTTCAAAGTTGTTTGTATTGACAATGTTAATGTTAGAAAATAAATTGTTCTCTTGGTTCTGCTCATTTCAGTTTGCATCAGTTTCATAAGGTCTTCTCAGGTTCCTCTGATGCCCTTTCCTTAATCATTTCTTACAGCAAAATAGTATTATATTACATGAATATACCTTAATTTGTCCAGTCACTCCCCAATTGATAGGCACTCTTTTAGTTTCTGGTTCTTCGATACAACAAAAAGAGCTGCTATAAATATTGTATATATGTATAATATACATATTGTATATATAAATGTATAATATAAACATGTGTATATAATGTCCTTTAAAAATCTCTTTGAGGCATAGGCATAATTGTGATATTCCTGGGTCAATGGTATATATAATTTAATAAAAATTGAAACATAATTCCAAATTGCTTTCCAGAGTAGCTATACCCACTCACAGCTCCAACAATAGTGCATTAGTATGCCTGTTTTCCTGAAGCCCCTCCAAAATTTATCATTTTTCTTTTTAATTTAACTTTATAAAACTGATAGATGTGAAATGGAACATCAGAATTATTTTAATTTCCATTTCTCTAATTATTAGTGATTTTTTCCATATGTTAATAGATAGCTTGGATTCTTTCTCTTAAGAATTACCTATTTATATCCTATGACCATTTGTGAATCAGTTCCTTATGATATCTTAGAAATGAGACTTGGAGCAGAGAAACTTGCTGAAAGGGATTTCCCCCCCAATTAAGTGTTTAATTTGTAATCCTAATTGTGTTTTTTTTCAGGTGCAAAAACCTTTAAATTTTGTGTTCATTTTATTTCCTGTAATTATCTCTACCTTTTTTGGTTATGACCTCTCCTTTATCCATAAATCCAAAGAGGAATTCCTCCTTTCTTCCTCTATTTTATTTATAATGTTATTTTTTATGACTAGGTCATTTATTCTGGATTTTTATTTGCTTCTAGTATAAGGTATTGGTCTAAACCAAATTTCTGTCAGACTGTTCTCTAGTTTTCCCAGAAGTTTTTGTCAAATAGTGAGTACTAACCCCAGTGATGGTAATGTTTAGGATTGCTGAACACTAAATCTTTTTGTTTATCTGTATTGTATACCTCAATTCCACTGATTGACCACTTTATTTTTTTAAACCAGTATCAAATTATTTTAATAATTATTACTTTGTAGTATAGTTTGACATCTGGTGACTACTAGTTCCCCCTTCTTGCCCACTCTTCTTTATTATTTCCCTCGACATTCTTGACCTTTTTTCCTCCAGATTAATTTCATCTTTTTTACTAGTTCTATAGAGTAATCCCTTGGAAATTGATATGGCACTAAAGCTAATTAATCTTGATAGCATTGTCATTTTTATTTTACTGGCTCAGTTTACCCAGGAGTAATTAGTAATTTTCCCATTATTTAGGTCTGTATTTATTTCTGCAAATAGAATTTTGTGGTTGCTGTGTGTATCTTGGTAGATAGACTATCAAATATTTTGTATATTCTGTAGTTATTTTAAAAGGAATTTCTCTTTTCCTATCTACTGGGTTTGGCTGGTAATATTTTATTTGTCCTTTCTGAAATGAGTTGATCATAACTTATCATTAAGGAATATGCGTGGAAGCACAGACACATCTATGGACAACAACAAGGAAATATTTTAGGTAACATCCAGGGAATAACTGCCAAAGCATGGGGTGGTTCTGTTCAGAGGAGACTTTTGTACCTAAGTTGAATCAATGGTCAAAGATCAAATGCAATGTATAAATATTAATTAAGAGAGATTAATGAGTCTGGACATAAATTAATTGAGTTCTCAGATAAACAGCTAGACTGGAGTAATTCTACATTTTGCTTTGCCAACAGAATAAAAAGGAAGGGGGAGTTTGCATTGGTGAAATTATTATTCAGAAAAGATGGGATGCTGGTGTTGTCAAATAGAGAATCTTGTAAAGTTGTTTCTGCTCAGATCTTCAGTAACTGTCCAAGGTTCAGCCTTCACTAGAAATGAATTGTGCAATTTTGTCAACATCACAAGTTAAATGGAGGCAACATCAGAGAGAGGAACTATGTATAGAAGAAATAAGGAAAAGATTTGTTTCAGTACTGGAATGTGAAGAGAAGAAACTGTATATGAGACATGGAGGAGAGACAAGTGATGTTGCCAAGGAAAATCATCTTCTCATATGTCTCATATCTTTTCATATATGCAAAAAGTTTTAACTTTTAATTCATCCTAAACTTAGTAAAATTCCAGACAAGACAGATATCTGTCCAAGTGGGTTTTAATATTTTATCAAAAAAAAAAAAAAGATCCATTCCAGGAGGCAGACATGAAATGGTGAAGAAAAAGTGGCAGAACACACAAAAGGACCAGGTAAATTAATTTTCCAGCCAAAGATAGCTCAGAAGGTCAGCAGAAAAGATCTGTCACACCTGGGTGAGAGTGGAACACAGTCCAGTGCAGGCTGGGCCCCCACAGCCTGGTCTAGGAGTTAATCTTGGGAGCCACTGAATCAGCAGTGGCAATGGCAATGACCTTGGCTGTGGCTGTGGTTGCTTCTGAGGCTCTCAGCCCACAGACAGTATGGGGGTAGAACAACTGGTCAAAATGAGATTACAGAAGTCACTTTGCTAGGACTAAGGCAGAACTCTGTTATCTTGCATGTACTTGGATATGGGTCATAGTCCTGGGGGACAGTCCCAGAGTGAAGAGGATCTGTAGCACACCATAGCTTACAACTGCAGGGAAGCAGGGATCTTCCTCTCAGTACTAGGGCAGAAAAGAATGCCTGTGTTCACTCACAACAGAGCATGGATCAAGAGAGTAGTAAACACATGAGTCCTTAGATCATACCACCTTGGAAGAACTGAAAACTTACAAGTCACTGAAAGTATTTCTGAAAACAGCTGCACAAAACACCTGAAACTTGGGTCAGTGCACCCTCCACCTTGGAAGTAGAGACCTAGTTTTACAGAGAGTTAAACATCTAGATATAGACCTGAAAAATGAGCAAACCACAGAAAAAAAATTCTGGCCCTTAAAAGTTACTGTGGTGACAAGGAAGATCAAAACACACCCTCAGAAGATACCAAAGCCAAAGCTCCAACATCCAAAGCCTCCAAAAAAAATTAGTCTCAGACCATGGGAGAGCTCAAAAAGGATTTTGAAAATTAAGAGAGGTAGAAGAAAATTGGAAAGAGAAATGAGAGTGTCACAAGGAAATAATGAAAAAAAGAGTCAAAAGCTTGGTAAAGGAAACACACAAAATACTGAAGAAAATAACATTTTAAAAACAGAATAGGACAAAGGCTAAAAGAGGTACAAAAAGCCAATGAAGAAAAGAATGCATTAAAAAGCAGAATTGACTAAATGGAGAAAGAGGTGCAAAAATTCAATGAAGAAAAGAGTCCTTTAAAAGTAGGATTTAGCAAATGAAAGCTAATGATTTTATGAGAAATTGAAAAATGATAGGGGGGGCGGAGCCAAGATGGCGGAGTAGAAACAGCTCATCCAAGCCACTCTGCCCCCAGATTCCCCCCAAACTATGTAAAAAGGGACTCTGAACAACTTCTGGAGCCCCAGCACCCACAGAACGACACAGAGAAGCTAAACTCCCGCTGAGGTCAGCCCAGCAGCCCTGCAGGAAGGACCAGCGCAGAGGTCTGGGACCTGGCAGCGTGCAGCACGTAGAGCGCATGAGCCGAGCCGAGCCCAGGTCCGCCTGAGCCGAGGTTTTAGCCCCAGGGCGGCAGGGCCAGCAGCCAGCTGGAGGAACCCCAGAACACCAGGAGCTGTGGCGACTCCAGAATTATCAACATAGACTTGCCTAGGACAAAGTAAGAGGTTAGTGTCCTATGGACTTTGGGACTGGTATTAGGGAATGCGTCGGCTCCCTCCCCTGGGGGCTAGAAGCCGCTGAGGACAAACGCCATTTTGTAGTTTTCAGAGGCAGCTCCCGCTCCCAGCCTGCAAATTTGTAGGGAGATCCAGCGATCAGTCTTGGGGGGTAATCGCTCTTGCTTTAACCTCCCTGGATCTGGATTGTGATCTAGGGTGGAAGTCGTGGGTAGGTTTACAGCTTGCCAGAAACGGAAGTTGCCCCCCACACGTTCAGGACGAAAATTCCTCTATCTGGCCCTAAAGCCATAGTGTGGCAACAAGCCCAAAAGTCAAGTAATTAAGCGGCAACATGCCAAGGCAAAGGAAACAGAAAAATGCAACCCCAGACTCCTATTTTGGGGGCATAGAGCGGGAAAATCAAAACTCCTAGGAATATTATATCCAAATTCCAGAGCTCCCAGGTCAAGGAGAGAATATTGTAAGCAGCCAGAAAGGAACAATTTGAGTATTGGAATCTCAGCAGGATAGCATAAAATTTAGCAGCTTCTACATTAAAGGATCTTAGGGCTTGGAATATGATATTCCAGAGGGCAAAGGAGCTAGGATTGCAATCAAGAATCACCTACTCTGCAAAACTCAGTACAGTCCTTTAGGGAAAAAAAATTGATATTTGGTGAAATAGAGGACTTCTAAGCCCTCTTGATGAAAAGACCAGAACTGAATAGGAAATTTGACTTGTAAATACAAGATAGGAGAAGCATAAAAAAGTAAACAGTAAAGGGAAACCATAAGGGACTTAATAAGGTTAAATTGTTTACATTCTTACATGGGTAGATGATACTTGTAACTCATAAAAACTTTCTCATTATTATGGTAGTTAGGAGTATACAGGCAGATGGCACATGTGTGAGTTGAATATGAAGGGATGATATTTTCAAAAATTAAGGGGTGAGAAAGAGGAATGTGCTGGGAGAAAAGGAAAGGGAGGAGTAGAATGGGGTAAATTATCTCATGTAACAGAGGCGAGAAAAACGTTTTTACAGAGAAGGAGAAGATGGGGGAAGTGTCACGGGGTGGGGAGGAAATGAGTGAACCTTAGTCTCATCAGAATTGACTCAGAGAGAGAATAACATACACTCAGTTGTGTATAGAAATATATCTTACCCTACAGGAAAATAGTAAAAGTGGATAAGAGAAGGGAATGGTGGTGATAAAAGGGAGGGCAGATTGGGGGAGGTGGTAGTCAAAAGCAAAACACTTTTGAGGAGGAATGGAGTGAAAAGAGAAAGAGAATATAATAAATGGGGGAGGGGAATAGGATGGAAGGAAATATATTTAGCAAACATAATTGTGAAAAAATTTTGAAAAAGAGTTTCTCTGATAAAGGCCTCATTTCTCAAGTATATAGAGAATGGAATCAAATTTATAAAAAATAGGAGTCATTCCCCAATTGATAAATGACCAAGAGATATGAACAGTTTTGTTTTCAGATGAAATAATCAAAACTATCTATAACTATATGAGAATGTGTTCTAAAATTCTAATGATTGGAGGAATGCAAATTGAAACAATTCTGAGGTACTACCTCATGCCTATTAGATTGGCTAATAGGACAGAAAAGGAGGATGAGAAATGTGGGAAGGGATGTGGGAAAAATGAAGCATTAATACAGTGTTGGTGGAGTTGTGAATTGATTCAACCATTTTTTTAGAGCAATTTGGAACTATGCTCAAAGGATTATGGAACTGTGCATACCCTTTGACCAAGCAGTGCCACTACTAGATCCGTATCCAAAAAGAGATAAAAAGCAAAAGGGAAAAGAACCTATAAATATGGAAATATTTATGCAGCTCTTTTCTGGTGGCAGGGATTTGGAAACTGCAAGGATGCCTATTAATTAGGGAATGGCTGAAAAAATTGTGCTATGTGATTGTCAAGGAATACTATTGTGCTAAAAGAAATGATGCTGTCAAAAAAACCTGAAAAGTCTTACATGAGCTGATGAAATGTATAGCCATGTGAAATGTACAGACTAAGTGAAAGGTACAGTGAAAATTAACAGCCATATTGTAAGATGATCAGCCATGAATGACTTAGCTATTCTCAGCAATACAATGATCCAAGACAACTCTGAAAGGCTTAGGATAAAATATGCTATCCATGCCCAGACAAAGAATGGATTGTGTCTGAATACATATTGAAAAGTACTTTTTAGGTTTCTTCATTTTTATTGAGTTTTTTGTTTATGTTTTCCTTCACAATGTGATTAATGTGGGAATATGTTTTGCACGACTACTCATATATAACTTATATTGAATTAGGGTATTTATTAAACACATTTAAGGCATTGTCATGTGCTGGAGACAAAAATGTAAAAGAAAATATGATACCATTCCTGCCTTCAAGCAGTTTAATTTCTACTAGAAGGTAGGAGAGGTTCTTTCCAATTTTTAATTCTATGATTTTGCTGCTTATACCCATTATCCCACTTGAACCACTGGGAGGCAGGTAGTACAAATATTATTGTAAATGTTTTGTAGATGAGGAAACTGAGCATCATTTGATGCCAGCTAAATGTTTTACTAAACCAGTCATAGAAATGTTGAATACCACAGGGTCAAGTACAGAGACCTAAGGCACTCCACAGGAGATCTACTTCTGAGCGGCATAACATTGTTCCTGAAACGTAGTAAGCACTTAATAAATGCTTATTGATGGTAATGACCAAGATTAATGTCACACCATTAATGACTATTCTTTTGGTTTTTTGGGTCAATTCAACCAATTCTGAACCCATCTAAAGAAATGTTTTCTAGTCTACATTTCTCCATTGTCCATTAGAAGGGTAAGATTTTCCAAATGACTTGTTTTCTCACACCTCCCCTTCTTTCCTACCCTTTGCTGAGGATGTTCTTCCAACTTTATTGAGAAAATTTAAACCATTTGACAAGATCTCCCTCTTTTCCCAGTCTCTTTGATAATATCTTCCACTCTTGCCTCCTTTCCCCAACTCTGATAGTGAGGCACTCACTGTCAAATCTAAGCCCTCTGAATTTCTGTTAGATTCCATCTCCTTCTATCTTCTCTAGTATATTATAAGCATTCCCTCTATCTCTTGAATCTTCAGTCTTTCCCAATCTACTGGTTCATTTCCTACTGTCTTCAAACATTCCCATCACATTTAAAAGCACTTAGAAAAAAATTTATCTACAAAGTTCCTAGAAAAAAAAAGTTATCAATATCCATTACCTCTATTTTTTCCCTCTTACTCACACATCAACCCTTTACAATCTGGCTTCTAGTGTCATTATTCAAGCAGTTTTTTCTAGAGTTATCAGTGATCGTTTAAATGTTGTGGTCTTTTCTCAGTCCTCAGACTTCTCAACCTATCTTCTGCACTTGATGCTTGTGGCCAATTTTTGTTCTTGGTACGCTGGGATTTTCAGTTTGAAATATTTAACAGTCAATTGAACTCACAGTTGAAGGAAGGTCAGAGGCTAGGGAAGAGGAAGGGAGGGAGGGAGGAAGAAAGAGGGGGGAGAGGAGAGAGCACCCACACACTATGAGACATTTGGATAGAGAGAGGGGAGAAAAGAGTCCAGGCTATACCCTTAGAGAACATTTAGGGGATATGATATAGATTATGTGCTAGCAAATGAGATGGAGCTTTTGACAAGTAGGAGAACAAAAAGAAAGTTGTGTCATAAAACCCAGCAGTTTCCACATAGAAAGCTTATTATGGATGAAAAAGAATCAGAAATTTTACACAAAGCATGTTTCTCTTCCTAAGTAAATATTTCTAGAAGCAACATTATGATGACCTTTGTAAATTCATAAATCACTATGTTTACTTTCTTGAGAGGTTGATAGGAGAGGATTCCCTTTTTTTGTATATCAAGATATATTTTGTGCATTCCAAGAGAAGCTTATATGAGAATGACTGAAATTTTAAAATTCCCATGCCCATGGATTTGCATAATCTCCATATGCCCATGCACGCTCCAAGGTCTGAAGGTTTGTTTCTGTGATGAGATAATTAGAACTGGAGATCTGTCTAGACTATGGCACTGAAGCTTATGTCTTAAGTTTTGAAATTTCCTGTTGCTGTTATGGAACCAGATCAGCTAGAAGGCACCTTAGAAATGGCCAAAACATACACTTAGAGAATTTTAAAAACTCCCTTCTATAACATATCCAACAAATCTTCCAGCTGTTTCTTGAAGACCTCCAAAGAGGCGGAACCCACTACCTCTGGAGGCATCTCTTATTCTAATTATTGGGAATTTTTTTGCATCAGTTCTAAAATGTGCCTTTTTGCAACTTCCCCATACTGTTCTTGGTTCTACCCTCTGGGGCCAAATAGAATGAGTTTAACCTCCTTCCATGTGACATTCCTTCAAAGACTTAAAGAAAGCTATTGCATTCTCCTAAATTTTATCTTCTCCAGGCTAAATAGTTCACATTCCTTCAACTTAACTCCATATGGAATATTTTTCAGCCACACTGTAAGTTATCTACTATGTGCCAGGCACTGTGATGAGAGCTGTTAATTACAACAACAAAACAAAACAAAGATATTCCTTGCCTTCAAGCAGCTTACAATCCAAGGAAGACAACACATGAAAGGAAATTGAAAAGGGTGAGGAGGTACCAGGCATGTGAGCACAATGAAAAAATCCAATGGAGTACAGCTAGGGAAGAAATGAAGAGTTGACTGGCCTGGGTACCCTCCTTAAATGGAGGCATTGGGAAGGGGCATTTTACTCTGCCTTCAAATCAGAAGGGTAGATGGTGCTGAGGGTACTGATGAGATGTGAGAACCGAAGTTATGGGTCACTTTATTTTAGTCATTTTTTTTGTATAATTCCAAAAATGGTTTCCAAAATAGTTATACTGATTCACAGTTCCACCAACAATGCATCTATGGGCCTATCTTCCCACAAACTCTACAACATTGACCGTTCCCATCCCTTGTTATGTTTTCTGATTTTCTGGGAGAGAGGTAAAACCTGAGGGTAGTATTGATTTGTTTTTCCCTTACTGTTAGTAATTTGGATTTCCTCTTATTATTAATGATTTGGAATCTTTTCCCTCATAAGATTGTTAATATTTTGTAATTCTTTTGAGAACTTTTTGTTTATATCCTTTGACCATTTATCTACTGGGTAGAGACTTCTCATCTTATTTATATCTATCAGCAACTGTTTATTCATTTTATCCCTCTCCCTCTCTCATCTACATTGAATATTAAACTCTTATAGGAGATATTTGATGCACTTCCCCCTCCCATCTAACTGCTTCCTTTTTTGTCCTAGATGCATTAAGTTTTGTGTTCACAAGCTTTTTAGTTTCATGTCATCAAAGTCATCTGTTATCTTTTGTAATTTTCTCTATCCCTTACCTTATTTGGTTAAGAATTCATTTCATGCCCATGGCTATGAGAGGTATATAATCTGCTTCTTTTCTTATTTTTATGGTATGATCTTTAAAATTCAAGTTATGTATGAATTTATTGTGGAATATCATATAAGATGTTCATCTAAACTTAATTTCTACCAGACTTCATTTCAGTTTTCCTAGAAGTCCTTATCAAGTAAGCTGGCGCTCTACTCACTGTGCCACCTAGCCAGCCCAGGGAACTCTTTTCTAAGTAATTTATGCACTCAAGTTTATTGAACACTGACTTATTGAGTTCTACTGCTTCTGCTTCTATCTTGTTTTGTTTGTTCCATTGGTTTATTTCTCTCTTTTTTAAGCAACACCAAGTGGTTGAGATGGCTGAGGCTTTACAATAAAGTTAGAAGTCTGAAAGTGCTTTTCCCCTTTGACATTTTCCATTAGTTGCCTTAATATTTTATGTCTTCCAATTAAATTAAATTATTATTTTGTCCCATTGTATGAAGTATTCCTTTGATAGTTTCTTTGTTATAACATGAAAACTGTACATTAGCTTAGGTATTATTGTCATTTCTATTATGCTGACATGTCTCAGCCCTGAGCACTGTACATATCTTTAGCTATAAAGTGGTTTATTTAAGGAACATTTTATAGTTGAACTTATACATGAATTTGGTATGCTTTAGAAGACTGATTCCCGAATATTTTGTGCATTTTGAGTTAAATAGAATTTCCCTTTGTACTATTGTTATTCTTATGTAGAAATGCTATTGATTTTTGTGGGTTTATTTTTATAGCATATTTCTTTATTGAAGCTATTAATCATCTCAATTAATATCTTTGCTCACTCCTCAGGCTTTTCTAAGTAAACTATCATGTCCTTAACAGATAAGGATTTTTTCTTTCCCTTTCTTTGCATATTTAGTTTCATTCTCTTGTCTTATTTCTATTGCTAGCATTTCTAAAATGACACCAATTAATACTAGAAAGAGTGAACACCCTTCCCTTATTATTATATTTATTGAGAAAGTTTCTAGTTCTATCATTAGATATGATTTTTTTAAAAAACTGATACTTTTAATATTCAAAAAGATCTATCTACACCTGACATTTGTAGAGTTTTTTTTTCAGCATAAATTAGCATTGTACTTTGTTAAGTGTTTTTTTTCTCTGAATCTATTGATACAATCAAGTGGTTTTTGCTTTTAATGTGATTAATTATTTAATTTTCCTAATGTTGTGCCATGCTTTTTCTATTCAGGCTTCAGTATTTGCCTTGCTTTTACTGGTTTTGTCTTTTCAAAAATTTGAATTGATTAATCATAATCTAGACTTCTGCTTGACATCTCATTGTAGAATAAAGATGACTAGATTCTGGTAGGTTATACCAGTGGAGCACAAGCCCTGAAAAATTTTAACATGCTAGAAAAACCTCAGTGTGGTCCTCACAAAATGATATTTCTCAGGCTAAACATTACCATTAGGCTGGGCACTTGATGATGAGTTCTTTGACCATGTCAACTTGCAAAGTAAATAAAAATACAAGATGTCTCTCAGTCTTGTATAGCTACTTTCTGGCTTTGCAGTGTTGGTGGCAGAACAATGAGCAAAAAAAAGTGAAGGGTACAAAGAATCATGCAATTTTTTTTTGCTTTTTGGAGGGCAATTGGGGTTAAGTAACTTGGCCAAGGTCACATGGCTAGGTTTTTGTTTGTGTGTGCGTTAAGTGTCTGAGGCCAGATCTGAACTCAGGTCCTTCTGACTCCAGGGCTGATGCTCTACTCACTGCACCACCTAGCCGCCCCAAATCACACAATATTTAGAGTAATATTAGCTTAACTGATGGTGTCTAAACATGTCTAATGATCGCAGAATTGATATAACTACTTGATCAGCTGCATAATATTTTTTTGACATTCTTTCTCTAAGTGAAACTAAAAGATAAAAGGAAAGATAATCCATTGCTACTCCTTGGAGAAGTAAATAAAGGAGCTGGCTTCATTTTGGCTCCCAAAGCAACTAGAAACACTATTTCATGGGACACTTGATCATCTTGATTTATAGTACTCATGATAAGTATTTGCAAGTAGGCCATTGATAACATGACTGGCTACTATGTGTCAGCATCTTTTAGTGGGGATGAATAGGCAGAGAAACTCTACATAGAACTTGATCAATCCCACCAAATTAAACCCATCTGTACTTTAAATCAAATGTAGGGTCAGGTTAGAACAGCAAAAAATATGTTAGAAAACATAATTCAGGAGAGAATTAGGACTTGTTGTCTATGTAAAAACGTCTTTATCATTAATATTTTCTTTAAGAAAGAAGTTGGTAGGGGCGGCTAGATGGCGCAGTGAGTAGAGCGTTGGCTCTGGAGTCAGAAGGACCTGAGTTCGGATCCGGCCTCAGACACTTAACCCACACACAAACAAAAACCTAGCCGTGTGACCTTGGCCAAGTTACTTAACCCCAATTGCCCTCCAAGAAGCAAAAAAAAAAAAAAAAAAAAAAAAGAAAGAAAGAAGTTGGTAGACACTTAACAGGAGAAAGTCAAATAACATCATAGAAAAAATAAAATTGTTTCCATTTTAACAGACAAATGCAAGATTACTGATATAGACATAATTTCTGAATCAACTATCTATGTGTAATCAAAGTACAAATTTGTTAGAGCAAAGATCAAAGACAATATCAAATCAGAAGAAATAATAAAAAAAATATATGAAGGACACACAACTGGGGCAACCCCTGTCTAACCTACTTAAAGAAGCTGTTTAGCACATAAAATGGGAAATTGATGTAAGAATAGGGATTTACAATAACATTTTCCTGAGGAAGTTTAACAAATGTAAATTAAGCACCAGTATAAGGAGACCAAAAGAGCCCAAGAATATGTCTTATCTAGCTAATATCTAGTCCTTGCCAAGTGGAAAGATATGGCAGTTGATGCCAACATTTGTTTAAAAGATATTATATGTACTTCCCTTCTACAGCCATAAAAAGGGCATTGGATTTATTAATTTATTCCTTTATTCCTAGGTTTGTTTCTGGTTCTGACTTAATGACTTTGGTTAAGGTGCTGTGAGGACCTCAGTTTCCTTATCTGTAAGATAAGAGGAGTTCAAAACAGGTAACTTCTAAGATTTCTTTCAGTTCTAAGTCTACAGTGCTATCAATTGGGCATAGAAATACTTAAACATTGCATGGAAATTCTTGAATAAGTGTGTCCCAGCAAAATGTGAAGGTGAATATCAGAGGAAGAGATTTTAGTGATCCTCACTTCACAGGGTGTAAGCACAAGCAAGGTGAGATTTTTGTTGTTTTCTTTTTGGAGTTCAGTTTCCCAGTCTCAGGCTAAATTGTAAACATCTGAAGGATTGATCTCTTTTGAACGCTGATAATTCATAGCTGTGATGAGTCACATAGGTTTTTGTGCCTACTGGC